>JAJEJO010001987.1:129403-191004 GCA_020662805.1 Glaucomys volans
TCTTAGGATTTACAAATAGGCATATTTGTACATCTTTTTTTTTTTTTTTTTTTTTTTTATTTTTTATACATGAGGAACCTATATATTTTTTTTTTTTTTTTTTTTCAATTTAGCAACATACCTGCCATATTTGACCGTAAAGAGCTGCCTTATTCATTTGTTTGTTTACTGGCCCTGGGATTGAACTTCACCACTGACTTACATCTCCTAGCCCTTTTTGAGACAGGGTCTCACTAAGTCACCCAGGCTGGACTTAAACTTGTGATACTCCTGCCTCAGCCCCTCAGGGTGCTGGGATTACAGGTGTGAGTCAACATGCCCAGCTGTTTTTCTGTTTTGCTTTGTTTTGTTGAGACAGGGTGTTTTAGTCAGCTTTTTTGCTGCTGTGACAAAAAACCCTGACAAGAACAACTTTATTTTTTTTTAATATTTTTTTATTCATTTATATTTATATGTGGTGCTGAGAATCGAACCCAGTGCCGCACACATGCTAGGCAAGCGCTCTACCACTGAGCCACAACCTCAGCCCACAAGAACAACTTTAGAGGAGGAAAAGTTTATCTAGGGCTCACAGTTTCAGAGACCTCAGTGGTAGACAGACAGGTGGCTCCATTCCTTGGGGCCCAAGATGAGGCAGGAAAAAAAAAAAAAAACAGCGCAGGACATTACCAGGAAACAGAGAAACTCCACTTTCCAGATACAAAATATAAACCCGGAAGGCACGCCCCCAATGCCCCGCCTCCTCCAGGCACACCCTCCCTGCTTTCAGCTACCACTCTGTTAATCCCCATCAAGGGATTAATTCACTGATTTGGTCAAGACTCTCATAACACAATCATTTCACTTCTGAATGTTCTTACATGATCTCACATGTGAGCTTCTGGGGACTCCTAATATTTAAACCATAACATAGTGTCTGTGTTGTCAGGCCTTGAACTCCTGGGCTCAGGTGATCCCCCAGCTTTAGCCTCTGGAGTAGCTGGGACTATGAGAACACATGTACCTAACCCTGATGAAGATTCTGACTGGGCGCATCAACTCAGTGCCCCAGAGTTGGCGCGGCCCTAAGTGTAATAATACCGTGGGTCACCTGGCAGGGCTCACCCAGCAGCCAGGTGCCAAGTGCTGACCAAGCCCTTTTCAGCATCTCCTCATTTAATCCCTGAGACAACCCTCAGACTCACCCTTGTGGGCCAGACTGTCCCTCCCAGCACCAGCACCCTACTTTCTGTGTGACCTGAGGTCATCTCCTGGCCTCTCCCGGTCTCTGGTTTTATAATCTCAGGTCGCAGTTGGGGTTTCCTCTCAGGGGTGTCCGTGGATCCTGATGTCTAGAAGGGTCCTATCTTTGCCTCCTGTTCTGTTTTTCTCTTGTCTTTTCTGTTTGTCCAAAGCAAGTTCATTAGCCAGTCAGAACTTGTTCTTTTGTTTTGGAGCCATTTTCTAAAATTGCAGTGTGCTCAGCCTTCAGGAAAGTGTACGGGTCCTGGCAGTGCAGTGCAGTTCCTTAAGGTATGTGCACCTCCCTGGAGCAACTCCTAAATCAAGATGTGGAATGTTTCCTCTACCTGGAAGGTTCTTGCACCCGCCTTCCCACCTTAACCTAATGACAGCTCTAACCACTGTCTCCATGGATTGCTTTGGCCTATTTATTTTTTATACCAGGGGTTGAACCCAGGGGCTCTTTACCCTGATCCTCATCCCAGGCCTTTTAATTTTTTACTCTTTTGTTTTGGTACTAGGGATTAAACCCAGAGGCATTTAACCACTGGGCTACACCCAGCCCTTTAGTTTTTTACTTTGAGACAGTGTCTCACTGAGCTGCTGAGGCTTACCTTGAACTTGTGGTCCTCTGCCTCAGCCTCCTGAGTAGTTGGAATTATAGGCATGCACCAGCAGGTTTTGAACATCATGTAAGTGGAATCATGCAGGATGTACTCACATACCTGGTTTCCTTCCCTCAACATGGTTGGTTTTTTTTGTTGGTTTTGGTACCAAGGATTAAACCCAGAGGAGGTGCTTAGCCACAGAGCCATATCCCCAGCCCTTTTTATGTTTTTATTTTGAGACAGGGTCTTGCTAAATTGCTTAGGGCCTTGCTATATTCCTGAGGTGGCTTTAAACTTGCAATCCTCCTGGCTCAGCCTCCTGAGCTGCTGAGATTACAGGCTGGCACACTGGCTGCTGAAAGCATGGTGCTGGGGATTGATCCCAGGGCCTCATGCATGTGAGGTAAGTGCTCTGTCACTCTGCTGCACCCTGGCCCCTCTGTGTGGCTCTTGCCCCACAGCCTTCCTTAGTCTTCAGGGCTGTTGCACATAGGTAGACTAAGGCTGGGAGCTCAGAGTAGCCTTGGCCTCCCCTGGATCTTCTGGCTGCATCCTGGTGCTCAGTCCAGGCTTCTTGCCCCTGAAACTCTTTCCCCTTCTGTTTCTCGCCCTCACTCCCCTCTTCATCTCAGGGATGCTGCCAGCCAGGCAGAGGGGCAGAGTCCACCACAGGACAGTGAGTGAATCAGACATAACTTTCCTATGTACATATATGAATCTCCACATCATGTACAACCACAGACTGAGATCCTAATTAGAATAAGTTGTTCTCCATGTATATATATGTCAAATATACTCTACTGTCACGTATATCTAAAAAGGAAGTTCACTACATTAGGTGCAAGCAGCTGGTGAGCTCTGGCGGGCACCTGCTCCATCCCTGGAGGCGTCCCAGGCCTCTGTGTGGGGAAGCAGTGCAGCCCCATCCTGAGGCCTCCTCCTGCCCCCTGCCCCCCATCCTCCAGCAGATGCCATCTAATTATCCCCTGGGTGGCAATGCCCTGCCCATACACACCTGGGTGTGATGATGACTCACCAGGCAGGCAGTGACTCAGGCTTTACCTTATCATTTTACACAGATATAAGCCCCATTGCCCTGAGCCACAGTGGGGTGGGTGGGTGGGTGGGCTCCCCCCTCTAGATACAGAAGGTGTGTCTGAGAACCAGAGGCCTGCCAGAGCATTTCCACTTGGCCCTGCTGAGCGTGACAACTGCCCGAGACAGAAGTAACCGTCCTGTGGTTTCCAGGACACTATTTCTCATACCAGTGGCAAAGGGTTGCCTCTCTTTGGGACTTTGGGCAGGTAACTCAGTGTCTAACTGCCTCATCTTCTCCCACTAAAATTAAGGCCTGTGATGACACGATTTGTAGGGTTCAGTCACGTACTAGCCTGTGTTCAGTTAATGCCCACAGTTCCAGGTGCCCAAGATACAGCCAGCAGGGGCTGCCTTGTGGCACCTGGTATAGGGGACAGACAGAAGCAGAAGGCAGTGGCATGGTGACCCCTGCTTCTGCTGAAGGCACCGATGGAGCCTGCAGGTGCTGAGGGGAGGCTTCAGGTGCACCGCAGGGAGTGCTGCCCGGTCAGTGCTGGGTCACTTTCTGCTGCTGCCCTTCTCGCTCAGCCCTTTCCCCTCAGACATGCTCCCAGCTCCTAGAACTGCTGAAGTCCTGGAGGAAAGGACCTCAGGGAGCCTTCCTGGCTCACCTACCAGCCTCTCCCCTATCGCTGCTTAGAACATCTCCAGCAAGTACTTGTGGAGCCTCTCTTGTGCCCGGCACCCAGGAGAAGATGCCTTAGTTGGGTTTCAGGCCCAGCTCTTCCTTGTTTCCAGAGAAGTGGTGGGGCTGTGACTCTCAACTCTGATTGGTCACCCTGTCTCCTGGACATTATGCAAAGGGGCTGAGAAGCAGCTTCCCCCATGGAGCAGAAACCAAACGGTGGAGGAACCACACTAGCAGGAAGCTGAGTCAGGATACACAGGAAGTTACGTTTTTGCATTGAGGAGCCAGTGTTAAACAGAGGGACCCCCAAGAAAAGAAAAGATAGTAAAACCAAGGGGTCACAAAAATGAAGATGCCTGACCTGAGAGAATGGCTCAGAGATTGGGGGATCTCACCACACTACCCGAGGGTTCTTTATCCAGACCACTGACCTTTACTTTGGCCTTTTCAGTTTTCCCCACAAAGCTAGTAACAGAGACATGAAAATGACATTAAAATGCCGAAATCTCTCTAGTAAATCATGCAGCATCCATTACATGGTGCACTGCGTGCTGTTGCTCCACAATCCCCACATCGCTGCGATCAGGTTTATTGACATGGAAAGATGTTCACATTACATTGTTGAATGAATAAAAACTGGCTTACAAAAACAGCAAGAAAGGCATCCCATTTTAACTATTAAATGTATTTACATGTTTTAAAATTAAGGGATGAAGCTGGGTGCGGTGGCGCATGCCTGTAATCCCAGCACTTGGGAGGCTGAGTCAGGAGGATTGCGAGTTCAAAGCCAGCCTCAGCAACTTAGTGAGGCCCTAAGCAATTCAGTGAGACCCTGTCTCTAAATAAAACACAAAATAGGGCTGGGGATGTGGCTCAGTGGCCGAGTGTCCCTGAGTTCAATCCCTGGTTCCAAAAAATAAAATAAAATAAAATTAAGGAATGAAGGCGAATGTGGTGGCAACACCTGTAATCCCAGTGACCCAGGAGACTGAGGCAGGAGGATTACAAGTTTGAGGCCAGCCTGGGCAATTTAGCCCAGCCTGCCTTAAAAGGTAAAAAGAGGGCTGGGGATGTAACTCAGTGGTATAGCACCCCTGGGGTAAATCCCTAGTCAAAGAAGTTAATTATGGCATGAAAAATGTAAAATGCCTGGGTGGCCAGAAGTTTTGACACGTATAGATACATCCGTGGAACCATCACCTTATGCTAGGCAAGCACTCTACCACTGAGCCACAACCCAGCCCCATGTATGCTTTAAAATGATTCTGGGGCTGGGGATATAGCTCAGTTGGTAGAGTGCCTGCCTTACAAGCACAAGGCCCTGGGTTTGATCCTCAGCACAGCAAAATAAATAAATAAATAAAATAAAATGATTCTGAACTAGGAATGTATTGTGGACTTTTTTTTTTTTTTAAAGGAAAGTACATCAGCCCTTAACCCAGCTGAACCAAGAGGGTAGGGTGTTTGTGCCCACCCGCCCTCTTTTTAACGTATTAGTACTTGCCCACTGGGCCACATCCCCAAACCTTTTTATTATATTTATTTATTTTTGGTACCAGGGATTGAACCCAGGTGCACTTAAGTGCTAAGCCACATTCCCAGCCCTTTTTCAATATTTTATTTAGAGACAGGGCCTCGCTAAGTTTCTGAGACTTGGCTTTGAACTTGTGAACCTCCTGGCTCAGCCTCCTAAGACACGGGGATTACAGGTATGTGCCACCATATTTGTGCTACTTCTGAAAGGGTAAGCACTAGCAGGTAGACCTTTCTGGAACCTTGAGAGTGGGCTGGAGCCTGGAATGAGCTCGGCATTGCTTTTCCCTAGGCCAACTTCTCATAGGCCTGGGCTGCTTCCTGGGACTCAGGATGGAGAGGAGCTGGGAGAGGTAGGATGCCAGGGCTGGAACATCTGAACCCACCCTTGCTTTTCCCCAGGGGGCCTCTGCAACCTGTGCTCAGACAGGGCCAACAAGGACCACATTCTGCAAGCAGGCGGCATCCCACTCATCACCAACTGCCTGTCCAGTCCCAACGAGGAGACAGTGTTGTCTGCAGTCACCACACTCATGTATCTGGGCTCCCCAGGTGCCATCTCCCACCCTGAGCTGACCTCCACACCTGTGGTCCAGTGCATGCTGCGCTTCTCTCTCTCTGCTAACACAAGGCTGAGGAACCTGGCCCAGATCTTCCTGGAGGACTTCTGTTCCCCAAGTCAGGTGGCTGAAGCCCACAGCTGGCAGGCCCACTCTGCCATGGGTATCCCACTGCCAAGGACTGAGGCCCCACAGCAACCCTGACCCAGGGCAGCTTCCAATGCCACAGCACTGTTATTGCTGGGACCACGGTCCTGGCAAGGAAGTAAGGGAGCATATTCTGCCAAAGTGGTGCTTTTCCCACCATCTTAAAGATTTTCGGCACCACAGGTGTGATGAAAAGGCAATAGCAGTCAGGACGCCAGACTCGGAGACCGTGGAGGAAGTCAAAGCTGGGCTGACACTCAGCAAACCGGAGGTGAAGGACCTACCCCAGTGACACCCACTTCCAGACTCACACCCTCATGTCAGAAGCTTGAGTCTCTAAATTAAAGGGTGCACTGGGGAGCAGAGGTGGAACTGCGGCTTTGGAGTGGTGCCTGTGCCTGAGGAAATGAGAGATTAGCTCTTACCAGAAGTGTCTGGAGTAACTCTGAGCAGATATGAGAAGCCTCATCATTAAAAGGACCTCGGTGGCAGGGGTATAGCTCAGTGATAGAGTGTGCTTGGCATGCACAAGACCCTGGGTTTGACCCCAGCACTACGAGGAAAAAGAAAGAACTTGGGCCCTGGGAAGCCGAGGTGTCACACCCCTCCCTCCAGGGCTATGGACGACCTCCCTCTCAAGTCTCCAGGCTGGGCTTCTGAACACAGTGGACTCTGACCTGTATAACTCTGTGGCCTGGGATTAACTCTCCACAGCCCTTCTATCTGGAAGGCACTACATAAGGGTTTCAAAGATGCCGCCCAGTGACTGTTAATGTGGTCAGCAGGCCCTGGCCCTGAGGGTGACAACACATCAGAATGAAGCCAGGACCCCTGGGAGCTGGTTCTCCCCTCACTCTTCCAAGGCCTCTAACTAAAAGCCCGGCCCTCTCTGCTGTCACAGTAGCAGTCAGGGAGGGGAGGCTGGCCCTGAGATGTTCCCTCAGGCCCATGGATTTCAGGGGCACAAGTGAAAGGGTGATGCTCAAGGCAAAGAGGAAGAGGGGTGTGTGCACCCTATGGTGCTTGTCAACAGGAGTGTGGTCCCAGTGGAAAGTTGTTCAGGAAAAATGGAGGTCCTGGCTTCTCTGAAGGTGTACCCCTTAGATGGCCATAGAAAGGCCATGCTAGAGGACTGCTATTCAAGTGGGTGTGGAAGCAGGGGCAGGAGTAACTGGATGGGTGAGAAGGGAGGGAGGGTCCCTTCTCACCAGCCTCTGTTCCAGCTGCACCCACCCAGAACTCCTGTCCCTCTTTCTCAAATAAAGGATTCTAAAAGACCAGACAGCCCAAGCGTTTTATTAAAAGGGTCCTGACCGGCTGCTTTCCCATCGCATTTCTGTGCCGGCCGTGCTCCAGGGATAGCCATCTCTGCAGGTGCCAGGTGGCTGGCCTGTGCAAGCAGAGGTTATAGGTCTCCATGCTGCAGGCAGGGGTCACCTGGCTCTTCAAGGATTCCCTGCCAGCCTGCCTTCCTTCACTTCAGCACTGTCGCCTGAAGGTCCAGCTCATTCCCACTGCACAGCTGCCCGCTTGCTTTCTATGATTTCCCTCCAGTTGTCACTCCAGGAGAGCAGCCGTCTCCTTGGAGGGGGCAGGGCCAGGTGCTGATTGTGGCAGCAGGTGAACAAGATGTGCTCCCAGCTTGGGGTTTCCTCCAGGCCTGGGACAGGAAAGGCATCCAACATGTAATCTGGTTATTTTTACCCTCTGCCTAATCCAGGCAGGTCAGATGCCTGGAGGTTGCCAAGGATAACAGGTCCAACCTTGAATGGTGTCCTTGTCATCAATGAGCAGATCCCCCAAAACCATGGTCTTGTCTCTTGTCAGGATAATTCTCTCCACAAACTGGGGCCCCAGGTGTCGCTCAACCCAGTGGTACTGCATAGGAGACACAAGTCAGTCAGTGGGGCCTGGGGGACCCTGAGTCCAGAGACAGTGCAGAGTGGGTGTAAGTCCTTGAACTGTTCCTCCTTCCCCCAACCCCCATTATCTTTTTCTTTATGATTTTCACAGTCATGATTTGGGCGGCCGCAGTGGTGCAGGCCTGTAATCCCATTGGCTAGGAAGGCTGAGGCAGGAGGATCGTTAGTTCAAAGCCAGCCTCAGCAAGGGTGAGGTGCTAAGCAACTCAGTGAGACCCCGTCTCTAAATAAAATACAAAATAGGGCTGGGGATGTGGCTCAGTGGTCAAGTGCCCCTGAGCTCAATCCCTGGTACAAAAAGTCATAACTCGGTAATCAAATTTGCTCAGATGACCGCACCTTCTCACCCACACAGTGGTCGAACTTCAGCAGAGGGCTGGAGCAGATGAAGACCTCGGTGCTGCAGAGAAGGGGCCCCAGTTAGATCCGCAGAGCCCTCCGCTGTCCCGCGGGTGTCACCGTCCCTCCCTCCTTACTCTTGCATGTCGTTCATCTCCCGTATGGCTTCCAAGGCCCCCGGGATGGGTTCCAAGTCTAAGAAAAAGCCTGGGGCTTGATACACACTGGCCACTTTATCCTGCAAGATAAGAGTTCTCGGTCCTGGCTTTGCATCCAGCAGATGGAGCCCCAGAGAGGACTCAAGATAAGCTCCCCAGGCCGGAGCTTCGGAGAGGATTTTGTCGGGGAGAGTGGGCACGCTCCAGAACTTTCCCGTCCCGGGTGAACTACAGTGCAAAAGTGGGGTTCTGTTCATTTCAGACAACAGGGGTGTCCCCGGGATGGAGCCCAGGCGCCGTCTCTTACCGCCAGGTCCGGCCGCAGGGCCCGGTACTGCTCCCGCGCTAGGAAGCCGCGGCGCTGCTCCAGCGGCACGTGCGGCTCCCCGGGGAAGCGGCGGTGGAAGCCCCGCAGGAGGCCGGCCTCGAAGTCGGCCAGCACGCCGTCCATGTCCACCAGCACGCGCACGGGCCGCGCGCGCCGCGCCGCCATCGTCTCCGGGCCGCGGGGGTCTCGAGGGTCTCAAAGGGTCTCGGACTCCAAGGGCAGGGCCGGCCGGAAGCGCAGAGCAGGGCGGAGAACGCGAGGGCGGCTCGCGGGAACCCGCAACTTCCGGGCCGCGAGCGGTGGGCGGCCCAGGCAGGGCTAATTTGCATAGGCCGCGGGCGGGGACGCCGGGCCACGCCCCGCGAGGACTTCAAACCCGGCTGCCCCGGCTGCCCTGCGGTGGCACCAAGCCCTCTGGAACAGCGGGGCCGGGCAGGTCAAGGCGATCGCTTCTCAGATCCTCAGCTTTCTCGCGACCCACCCTCATCCTCCCAAAAAAGGCACCACCTAAAATACTGGGAAGTAGCTTCTCCCCCGCACACTTTTTTTTTTTGGTGCTGGTATCGGCCACTGAGCTCCATCCCCAGCACCTTTTCTTCTTGAGACAGCCTCGCTAATGCCCAGGCTGAGCGCACACCGTGCCCGCCCGCGAAGCATCTTCTAACGAGGAGTCAACGCTCTCTCAAACCTGTGGGCCTGGCTCCATGTATTAACATTTGTAGTCTCAAATCCTGAGGTCACCGGCCGTTCTGCCCTCCCTGGACAGAATAGGAACATGCAGAGATCCCAAACCAGAGCTCCTGATGCTTGAAGGCCTGGATCTTGGAGACTCCAGGTTAATGTGAAATGAATCAATCTGTTGAAGCAGTGGGGTCCTGTTGAAGCAATGGGGTCGATTCGCAAACCAGTTGGGTTTTTTATTTATTTATTTATTTTTGGAGGTGCTGGAGATCGAACCCAGGGCCTTGTGCTTGCAAGGCAAGCACTCTACCAACTGAGCTATATCCCCAGCCCCTTTTTATTTTTGTGGCACTGGGCACTGAACCCAGGGCTAGGCAAGCACTCTACCACTGATCTACAGGCCCAGTCTTACCAGAGTTGGTTTGAAACATGGGAGCATATGGCTCAAACCTCCCTTCACTTGGGGAGGCCATTTTCACCCAGCACTGGTCATCGGGACTGTTCTTTCTCTGAACTGACACATAGAGACCTCTACCACCCTTTTCCAACTAGATCGCCTCCATCGAGGACCCTACCACTTCCAATGTGTCACAAAGGGGGACTGGAACCTACAACGAGCCAGTTTCAAACTGCAAGAGGTAGGAAGCATTAGCAAAGCAAGATGCACTAAGTGCCCGCTGTCTTTTGCCTCCTTCACCAAGGTACTTCAGTCACACAGAAAGGCTGAGAAATCTGCCACGGAAGTTGCCCTTTGGGTATCTTAGTAGTCAGTCATCTTGTCACCATTTGAAGATCATGAAACTTCACTTTCCAGACTAAAAACTGAACACCCGTAACACATTTTGGTGCCATATCTGCTCTGAGTCCCAAATTGACTGCCCAAACTGTTCCCCACCCTGGAACAGCTTTAATTTTGAGTAGGTGCTCATCTTCATAAAACAAAAAAATCAAAACCAACTATCAAGTTGTGACAAAAACCAAAGACATTTCATTTCCAGGGAGCCCTACCCTTACCAGTAGGGAGAAGGATGCAGTTTCCCTCCTTTAAAGACTGATGGTAGAAACTCAGGCCTGTTAACCCATGCTCTTTATAGGACTAGCCTGTTTGTCATACTGATGATCCTATAGCACAACTGTTGATTTACCTGTATTCCCTTATTCTTCCAAAAGATGTGCCTAGTACTTCCAAAGTCCGTCCCCTTTTGCCAGTGAGGAAATTGAGGCCCAGTAACAAGCCAGAGGAGCATAGCGGGTCAGTAGCACAGGTGGCCCAAAAGCTGGGCCTTGACCCAAAAGAGCTCTCTCCTTTCCACTGGCTCCCGTATCACTTGTGGGGACTTGAGTTGCCCCCCACCACTTTCTGATTATGTGGACACTTCCTTTGCTGTCCTCCTGTTTGACCACCATGCCCTTCTTGATAAGGACCTCACAAAATGGAAACAAACTTTTTTTATTTTGCATTCCCATGGGGGCTCCACCACCAAGCCACACCCCTTTTGAGATAAAGTCTGGCTAAGTTGCCCAGGCTGGCCTTGAACCGTTAGACTGTTAACTTTAAATCACTCATCCAACCATCTGATGGGATTTATACTAACAAAGAAAAAAGGGAAAGGAAGGACACTTGAAATAATGTCAGAAAGAAGACAGAGCCAGGCACGGTGGCGCACGCCTGTAATCCCAGCACTTGGGAGGCTGAGGCAGGAGGATCGCGAGTTCAAAGCCAGCCTCAGTAACTCAGCGAGGCCCTAAGCAACTCAGTGAGACCCTGTCTCTAAATAAAATACAAAATGGGGCTGGGGATGTGGCCCAGTGGTGGAGTGCCCCTGGGTTCAAAAAAAGAAACCCAAAAAAAAAAAAAAGAAAGAAAACAAGGACACAATGTTTCAAAATGTGGGCATTGTTTACTTTAAGCATCAGTCCAGGATTGTGAAGTACAACACACATTTTCAAGATGAGACTTTCGTTTCATGGTCAAGCACCAGCATCATGCACACAGCATCAAGTTATTCAGTAAGAACAGTGCCCCTGTGGGACCCGCTCCGGGATGGGGACCACGGCGGTGTGCTCGCCTCCCTGGCTTGCTTCACCACTTTGAATCCCAGCCACTTGACTGTGCGTCTGAAGCCTTCCTCCTGCTCCTCGGCCAGCCAGCCGGGTTAGTACCTGGCTCACTTCTTAAGGTTAAAAGAAAAGGCAGCTTCTTTGCTTTCAGGCAGCGAGTTGGGAGTTGCAGGCCTCTTCCATAGGACACAGGAAGATGCTTTAGCTAAGGGCACTGATTCGAAGGGCATCGCCACGGAGAAGCTCTGCATACAGGCCACCCAGTGTGGTGGGTGCCGGGCGGTGCCTGTGGACTGCGGAAGGTCTGTCCAGTCACGGTGAACCCAAGAACAGCGTGTCAAAAACCTCGGCACAAAGAGCCTCTACCACATCAGGAACCAAAGGATCTGTTCTTAAAAGCACGGTACTAAGTGTCACAAAGCTTTCCCTTCAATCTACTACTAGAACACACTCATGCCATGGCCCACAGACCCAGGAGTCAGAGAAAGAGAAACCTGTTCTTCAAAAAGAAAAAGGAGGAAGAAGAAAACGAACAAACAAAAAAGACAGCAGTACATAAAGTGCTTCTTTTTAATGAAACAAATTCAAAAGATATAGAGTCAGGCTCAAGTTGTGCAGTTCACAAGCATGAAGAAAACAAACAAACAAAACGACAGAGTTCAGGATAGTCAGTTAACCCAGGACCAGGCTGGACTTGCCACCGGGAGGGTTTCTTCTGGACGGTGCAGGTGCCGCGGCCACGGGGCTGGGCACAGGTGCAGCGGGCACGGGCTTTTCTTCACTCTGCCCCAGGCTGCCTTGCAGGTCTGTGTCCACGTTTTCTGGGAAAACAGAACAGAAATCAACCCAACAGTCATGTCTGGATAAGACGAAGAGCCTACAATTGTTTGCTTGTGTGGTTTAAAACATACTGAGAAGTATTAAGGAAAAAACAGCTGGGCATGGTGACACATGCCTAGATCCAAGCAGCTTAGGAGGCTGAGGCAGGAGGACTGCAAGTTCAAAGTCGGCCTCAGCACCCTAATGAGACCCTAAGCAACTTAGCGAGACCCTGTCTCAAAAGAAAAAATAAAAGGGCTGGGGATGTGGCTTAGTGGTCAAGCACCCCTGGGTTAAATCCTCAGTACCGGGGCTGGGGTTGTAGCTCGGTGGTAGAGCTCTTGCCTAGCACGTGTGAGGCACTGGGTTCCATCCTTGATACAACATATAAGTAAATAAAATAAAGGTATTGTGTCCATCTACAACTAAAACAGTTACAGAAAAAAAAAAAAAATCCTCAGGACCCACAAAAAAAAAAAAAGAAAATCATCAACCATGCTCCAGAATTGATCACTGTTTATGTTTTGTCACTTTTGTCCTGTGGTTTTTTTTTTTTTTTTTTTTGGAATCAGGGATTGAACTCAGGGACACTCGGCCACTGAGCCCCATCCCCAGCCCTATTTTGTATTTTATTTAGAGACAGGGTCTCACTGAGTTGCTTAGGGCCTCGCTAAGTTGCTGAGGCTGGCTTTGAACTCGCTGTCCTCCTGACTCAGCCTCCCAAGTCACTTGGATCACAGGCGTGCGCCATCGCGCCCGGCCTGTGTTTTGCTTTGGTACTGGGGATTGAACCCAAGGCAGTGCTACCACTGAGCTAAACCCCACCCCCTTTTTACTTTTTGAGACACCAAGTTGCCCAGGCTGGCCTTGAACTTGCGATCCTCCTGCTTCAGACTCGCAAGTCACTGGGATCACAGGTGGGCACCACTGTGCCCCGCTGGTGATTTCTATTTAAATGAACTGGGCACTTCCCATTTTAAAGCCATAAGCATGAGTTTTATTGCCCACTACATCACATATTGCTTGAGTCACTGACTGATTCGTGGATTCCCAAAAAATAGGTATTCTTTGTGTGTGTGTGTGGTACTGGGGATTGAACCAGGGGTGCTTTACCACTGAGTCACATCCCCAGCCCTTTTATTTTTGAGACAGGGCCTCAAATATGCCAACCTCCTACTTTTGGCCTCCCCAAACACTGAGATTACAGGCGTGCACCGCTCTACGCAGCTAACAAGCATATATTCTTCAACTGTCTTGTTAGCAAATAGATCCCAAACATGGAAAATTCGCTTCCTGAAATGAATTCAAGAGTGACAGCGAAAAACAAAAACAACAATCACAACAAAAAAACCCTTATTTTTTATGAAAACAAATGTTTACTAAGAGTGTAACAATTAGCATGTTAAACATTAAATTTTCAGTGTTAAAACATCAAACTAAAATCAGTTGCATCTTCGACAACTATAGATATCTGTAAACATTCCAAAGAAGCCCTTTTCCCAATAATTTGCCTAAAAGAACAGAAGATAAAAAATAAATTGCTGGCGGGGATTGTGGCTCAGTGGTAGTGTGCTCGCCTAGCACGTGTGAGGCACTGGGTTTGATTCTCAGCACCACATAAAAATAAATAAAGTTATTAGAAAAATAAAAATAAAAAAAATAAATTGCTGTGTGATTCTGACCAAGACATTATGATGATGCCTCCTCTCAAACCAGCAATGCGTGGAACTGCCACAAAGGCAAGGCAGTAATGTCTTCCTTTCTCTGCCTGGCAAGTTTACCACTGTCCTATATAAAAAAATTCAATGTGAACGTGTGTATTCCACAGAACCGCTGCACACTGGGCATGTCCGGGGTCTGTGCTGTCCACCGCAGCCACCAGCCACACAGGGCTCCAGTCAGGACATGGCCAGTGTGACTGGAGCTTTAATTTGTGCTAGAGTTTACATAGTCACATGTCGATCGAGGTAGCCCAGGTTAGCAGAATCCGTAAGCCTAGGCACAGTGGTGCACACCAGGAACCCCAGCAACTCAGGGAGCTCAGACAGGAAGATCCCAAGTTCAAGGACTCCCCAAGTAACTCAGTAAGAACGTGTCTCCAAAAAAAAAAGAAAAGAAAAGAAAAAAAAAGGAGGGGGTACTAGAGGTGTAGATCAGTGGTAAAGCAACTCTAGGTTCAATTCCCAGTCCTCCCACACCACAGATGACACATTAAAAAAAAAAAAAAAAAAAAAAAAAAATCCAAGGGCCAGGCATAGTGTCCCAGGCCTATAATCAAGCAACTCAGGAGGTCAAGGCAGGAGGATCACAAATGCAAAGCCAGCCTCAGCAACTCATCAAGACCCTATGTCAAAAATAAACAAGCCGGGCACAGTGGCGCACCCCTGTAATCCCAGTGATTTGGGAGGCTGAGGCAGGAGGATTGAGAGTTCAAAGCCAGCCTCAGCAACTTAGTGAGGCCCTAAGCAACTCAGTGAGACCCTGTCTCTAAATAAAATACAAAATAGGGCTGGGGATGTGGCTCAGTGGCCGAGTGTCCCTGAGTTCAATCCCCAGTGCCAAAAAAATAAATAAATAAACAATAAAAAGGACTGGAGGTGTAGCTCAGTCCTAAAGTGCCCCCAGGCTCAATCCCTGGTCTCCTGCCCCAACCAACAGCAACAACAAAAGATAAAGAGAACACAGACCATGAACACAACGTATCAGTTCAGTTGTTTCACTTCCGCTGGGTGGCCATGGCCTCGTTTATATATACAAGATCTAACTGAATCCTTCATTGTCTGTCTAGATCCAAGAGTCAATCAATATTCTGAAGGACAAAAAATCCCACGGCACTCGCCCTGGAGTTAATTTTCATAAAGTCTCACGCCTGTGCATTCTACAGTTGTCTCACGCCACTAAAGGAAGTGTTTTCTTTTTCACATAGATAACAACATGCTAAAAATGAAACAGAAAATGAAAGCACTGGTGCAGCCCAAAGAAAGCAGCCGAGGCCTGAATGGCAGGGCTGTTTGTCACCAGTCTGTAAAGAGAGAGTAACTGAGACTGAGCATTTAGAAACAGTCATAGCAATTTGAAAGATACTACTTGTCCCTATAGAGTCTGATAATTATAATGTTAAAGGCTCTGAAGGGAAAAAGTTCTTCAATATTTTATATTTCAGTACTAATTGATTGTGGTGCTGGGGATCAAACCCCAGGGCCTCACTCATCAAAATGTATATTTTATGAACTCCTAACTTGTTTCTCTTTGGCACATGGAGAAGGTAACAGCATCACTGGCTGGTGTACCCCTGTAATGCCAGCTATTCAGGAGGCTGAAGCCAGAGGATTAAAAACCTAGGCCAGGGCTTGGGATCTAGCTCAGCTGGTAGAGTGCCTGTCTCACAAGCACAAGGCCCTGGGTTCAATCCCCAGCACCACAAAAAGAAAAAAAAACAACTCTAGGCCATCCTGTCTCAAAAGAACCAAGAAGGGGTGGGGATGGGGCTCAGGGGTGGAGTGTTGCCCAGCATGTGCAAGGCCTTGGGTCAATCCCCACGACTACAAAACACGGAACAAAGACACCTATGTCCCAAGAGAAAAAATGATTCATTGTAATGACCAAAGAATCGGAACCGGAAGAAAACTAGCAGTCCACCTAACTTGAAACAATGCAACCGAACTGGGCTTGACCTTTAAATATACCAGATATACCCTGAATTATTACACCCTTGTCACTTTCTGTTTTTACTGTTTTTTGTTTTCCGGTTACTGGAGATTGAACCCAGGGACGCTCCACCACTAAGCTACATTCCCAGTCCTTTTCATTTTTATTTTGAGGCAGGGTCTTGCTAATTTGCTGAAACTGGGCTCAAACTTGCAATTCTCCTGCCTCAGCCTCCCAAATTGCTGGGATTACAGACATGTGCCAGTGCCCAGCTGCCCCTTTTCAGTTTATGGCAAATGAACTAAAAGTTGCAGCAGTCGGGAGGGAACACAGAATAACCAGGTAATAAAACTGATGACCCCTTTTTTTAAAAGAAAAAAAAGAAAAAAAAAAGGGGAGAACTTGTCATACACACAATTCAATATGCTATTTAACCCAAAGAATCTACAATGAACTGAGCTGGGGAGGGAAGCACAGGGAACAGAATCATTCAGTAGGACTAATAACTTATACTGCTTGTATCTTCATGTGGGTTCACTTGCTTCTCCAGGCTCCCCAAATCCAGGGCCGTGCACATGCTAGGCAAGTGCTCTAGCACTGAGCTATGTCCTTATTCTTTTTATATAATTTTATTTTGAGAAAGGGTAATACTAAATTACTGAGTCTGGCCTCAAACTTGCGATCCTCCTGTCTCAGCCTCATGAGTCGCTGGGATTACAGATGTATACCACCATACCTCACCCTTATTTTTTATTTTAAGACAGAGTCTCAATAAGTTGCAGAGGCTGGCTTTGAACTTTAGATCCTCTTCTCTCAGCCTCTGAGTTGCTGGGATTAGAATTGGGTGCCCTTGCACCAGGGGCAGGTCTTTAATTATATCCATTGGCCCCCATCAGTAAATAAAGATTAGCTGATTCTGGGCCTAGGGTGTAGCTCAGTGTACAGCACTTGTGACCGTGCATGGGGCCCTGGTTCCATCCCTAGTACTCCAAAGGAAAGAAAAGGAAAAGGAAAGAAAGATTAGCTGACTCTGCTACTTCCAGTCTCACGGTGGAAGTACTGGGAGGTTGAAAAGCAAAACTGAGGAGTCTAGATTTCACCCCCGGGATAGTCTTTGCAAATTACATAAACTGAACACAAACACTAACTCATAAATCTTCAGGGGAAAGAGTGACTGGCCCTATGGAAGGCTCAGGAGCTACTCCTGCCACCACACCCACAGGAAAGCCTGAGAGGCAGGAGAGGAGCTTGGTTCTGACACACTCTACATCACAAAATGTAATAGCAGGAAAAGGCCATGCAGGGCCCGTGACTGTGTGTGTCGCCAGGCAACTGGACTGACTGCTGCGGGGACACCTGGAAGCCTTAGAGTACTCATCAGCTCTGTTCTGGCACTTGATACAAGAGGTGCCAATAAACACCTCAAGATTAAAGTAGTGAAGTAAATGATTACAGCTATTTCCAGCTATAACTGGTAATGTGGACGGCCAGCTAGAAATTTACCTCTGCCCCCAAAATCATCATTTACAAAATCACCTGGGGGTAACCAATGTCTTATGAATAAGCACCTCGGTACAAAATCAAATGAACTTCGTAAGTGGAATGCTGCGAGCTGAGCTGGAAACGCCAGGCTCTCATTAAAAAGCTCTTAGCAGCTGGGTGTGGTGCACACACCTGTAATCCCAGAGTCGGGAGGCTGAGGCAGGAGGATGGAAAATTCAAAGGCAGCCTCAGCAACTTAGCAGGACTCTGTCTCAAAAAACTAAAAAACTTTAAAAAGGGGGGACGGTGGTGGTGGTAGGGTTCAGTTCAGTGCTGGAGTCCCCTGGGTTCTCCAGTGTTGTTTGTTTTTCTCTCTAGGAGGTTTCCAACACTCTTTGCTCCTAGCAGATTTAAAATGTGGCCATGTTTATTAACTTTCTAGTCTTGTTCTTCTTCTCTCTCCACCCAGAATGTGCTGGCACTTTCTTGGGGCACACCCAGTTCTCTCTCACCAAGACACAATTTGAATTACAATTCAGATCTGTCCTAAAAGCATTTGTAGGAAAAAAAAAAAAATCAGTCTTTGAAAGTACTCACCATGAATATCACCTTCTCCCTGCAACAGAAAAAAAATTTAAAATTTACTTCCTATTTTAATTTCACATCACACAGCTCAGAGGGCTCACGCCTATGGGAAGTCAAATGTCAAATCCCATTCTGATGCGGCCAAGCACAGGGCGGGGCGGCACCCTTTACAGAACTGAGGACAATGCCACACAACAATCCCGCACAGTAAGTTGCTCCAGGGCAGGTGACACAACTAAACACCAAACATCACCAACAAGCCGGGCACAGTGGCGCACGCCTATAATCCCAGCAGATCGGGAGGCTGAGGCAGGAGGATCGCAGGTTCAAAACCAGCCTCAGCAACTTAGCGAGGCCCTAAGCAACTCAGTGAGACCCTGTCTCTAAATAAAATACAAAATAGGGCTGGGGATGTGGCTCAGTGGCCGAGTGCCCCTGGGTTCAATCCCTGGTTCCAAACAAAACAAAACAAAACAAAAACAAAAAGCAAAACACTCCCTCTGTTGACCTGACACCAACCAACATTTCAGAGGATCTTCCATCAGAATGGCCAAAGGGCAAATCCACCCTTCTGTTTGTCTCCCTGTCCTTATCTAGCTCTGAGGACCCTATAAACCCCAGAGCCCTTCCACAGCTCTCTCTATGCTCCCCCGCTTGATGCATCAATATGCCTGAGGGCCCTAGTCAGGAGGACTTCAGTTTGGGGCTCGGTGGCAGTACTCATCTCAGACACACCTGATGGTGCTCCAGGGGTCTATTCTGGAATTCAGGTCAAGGTGACTGGGAAACAGCTGCAACAGTCCTTGAACTCAGACGCGCTCCTCTTACTGAGACAGAGGGAGTGAGACCCACAGGCTCCAAAGCCAATGGTGAAGGACCTGGGACTGACTACTGGTCAGAGTCGCCCGGCACGCTAACTCACTTGTCTGACCTGCTGTCTACTTAGGAGTCTTCCATCAGCAAGATGGCCCAGTCCCTTTTTCAGTTACTGTGACACACAACTGCAGCAGCGGCATTGAAACCCTTAGTGAATAAACCACACTGCCCGGGGCCTGGCTTTCCTCACGTGTCACACCGACCTTGAGATCAAAGAAGTCTCCAGAGCTGGCTTCAGAAGAGTTCCTTCTCTGTGGTCCAGATGACTCCAAATCTTCCCTGCCGCCACTAGATTTGGCACCTAGAAACCAAAATATAATACACTTCTTGAGGAACACGACAAATGCCAGAGTCAAACAGCTCCACACACCCTGACCTGCGACGCCCAGGCGGACCTCAGTGCTCATTCTGATCCACCACGTACACTCAGTTCCCGGCTCTTCCTTCTCAAGTTAAGCTGCAGTGGTGGCTCACCCCATTACCATTAAACTAGGACAAAACTCGCCCCGTCCTCTCTGCTGGTCCACCCTTCCAGGGACCACACGTGAGTGGTACCTGCCGACTTGGCCCAAGAAGGGGGATTTTCTTCAGGTGTCCCAAAGATGCTAGAGGCCATTTTATTCTTCCTCACGGGCTGTTCTGTTGGTTCATCAAAGCCTAATGAGAAATTGGATCCACCACCCGGAGGCCGCAAAACCCTGGAAATTATGGCAAAACATTAATTTCAGATATCAAAGCATATATATTTTCTTACATCTTTTGTTTCTTTTTCTCTCACCCATTCTTCCTCCCTTACTGCACCCCAAAGAGAGCTGCTTGTGGAGAAAGGAAACAACTCATCCTGGTATGAATTCAGTGCTGAATGTTAAGACACCAAGTACTCCCGGGTGTAGGGGTGCACATCTGTCATCCCAGTGACTTGGAGGCTGAGGCAGGAGGATTGCAAGTTCAAGGCCAGCCTCAGCAACTTAGCAAATCCTGTCTCAAAATATAAAATAAGTGCTGGATAAGTGCTCAGTGGATAAGCACCCCTGGGTTCCAATTCCCCATGCCTCCCGCCTCCAAAAAAAAAAGATACCAAAATAAAATATTGCTTTATCACATTTACGTCATTGCCTGGTTGGTTCCCCTTTTCAGCAATGGTAAGAGATCTAACGGCCCTTGCCCTACGGGGCTTAGCTGACTATACCTGCAAACAAGTTTAGAAGCACATCTCACCATTCATTCATTTCAAAGTCATTTCCATTTTTATATTTGACTCAATAAAAAATGGAAGAATATACACATAAAAGTTACCTGGACCAATTGAGAAGCCAAGGAGAGCTCACTGGTGTCTTTCCCTCCACTGCACCCATGGGCCTCCTTACCTACTTGTACCTCACTACACTTGCCAATAAACACGAATGATTAGCCACAAGAGCCAAGTGGATATGAGAAAGTAAGCGTGCAAATCCACGGCATGTCCCCTGCCAGTGTTCTTCAGGATGGCACCCACGGCTTTTTGTCTCACTTGGAAATGCAGGACGTGCACATTTCCAAGTCACCTCTTGTCATGGGTTAACCAATTTGTTTCCTCCCTGGAAAAGCACAATTCGCGACTCCCCTTGCCACCCCTCAAAACAGAAAATTGATGCCTGTAATCCCAGTAGGTCAGGAGGCTGAGGCAGGAGGATCATAAGTTCAAAGCCAGCCTCTTAAGCCCTAAGCAACTTAGTAAAACCCTGTCTTAAGAGAAAAGAAAAGAAAAGAAAAAAAAGAAAAAGAAAAGGCAAAGAGAAAAGAAAAGAGAAAAAGAATGGGGGATGTGGCTCAGTGGTTGAGAGCCTCTGGCTTCAATCCCTGGTACCAAAAAAAAAAAAAAAAAAATCAGACAATTGAGATGGTTTCCTGGGAGAACTTTGTAACTACTCTCCTTTACTAGGGAGAGGAACAGTCTGTTTTTCTATTTCTTAAACCAGTTTGAGTAAGAAACACTCTCTTGCTGGGGGTGGTGACATATACCTTATGATCCCAGCATCCAGGAGGCTGAGGGAAGAGGATCCCAAGTTCAAAGCCAGTCTTGGCAGCTTAGCAAGCCCTGACCTCAAAATAAAATAACAAGGGCTGGGGATGTAGCTCAGTGGTAGAGCACCCCTGGATGCAATCCCCAGTACCACCAACAAACAAATATAGACAGCTCCCAAACAATAGAACTGCAGCCTCAAAGCTGGACAGTGACCCAGGCCTCCAGTCTCAACTACTGGGGAGGCTGAAGCCAAAAGATCCCTGGGGCCCAGTTGTTTGGGGCCAGGAAAATAAACAAAAAAAATTCTGACCTACTCTTGTGCCACAGTAGGTCACAAGACCTCCCTCATTCCAGCAGGGTCCTGCCCCTTACCCTGAAGGGCGGAGGGCGCCAGAAGCCAGAATGCACAAGGAGAGAGGCCTGCTGAGTTGCCCCACCCAGTCCGCCGCCATTGGCTTTTACCCTTTTTGACCAATCCCACTGCAACACCATTGCTCGTGCTCCAATCAAGCCCCCACAATGAAGTCTCCATGAAAACCCAGGACAGAGTTCAGAGAGCTTCCAGAACTGAAAATATGGAGGCTCCTGGAGGGTGGCACACCAGAGGGCTTGGAAGCTTGGGATCGCTTTGCCATACCCTGCCCTAGGCATCTCTTCCTGGGTGCCCCTTGCAGCCTCCTTCACAATAAACCAGGAAGTATAAGCAAGTGTTTCCCTGAGCTTTGAGCTCTGCTAGCAAATCAAACCTGAGGGGGCGTTGTGGGCAACTCGACTTACAGCCAGTCAGAAACCTAAGTAAAAACAACCTGGAATCGAAACAGGGGGTGAAGCCAACTTGGGCTGAGCACTTGATGTGTGGGATCTGATGCTGAAGACAGTGTCAGAACTGAACTGGATGAGGGCTGGGATCATGGCTCAGTGGTGGAGCACTTGCCTCGCACATGTGAGGCTCTGGGTTTGATTCTCAGCACCACATAAAAATAAAGGGATTGTGTCCACCCACAACCAAAAAATATTTAAAAAAAAAAAAAGAACTGAGCTGGATGAGGGAACACCCTGCTGCAGAACTGCTGGCTTGCCTGCCAGTAGGGAGAAAGTTCTGTGCCTTCTGAGGTCACAGAAGTCTTCTGTGCTGATTGCCGTGATCTCTGAGTCCTAATCAGACTAGCTAACAAATGCAATTTAAAACAAAGGATCCAGCATCCCATGGGGAAACCCAGCCACTTGGGAAGCCGAGGAAGGAGGCTGTAGTAACTCAGTCCTTGCCTAGTATGTGGGAGACCCTGGGTTCAATCCCCAATAGGGCAGGCAGAAAAAAGAAAAAGGATACATCAGGGAAATGGGATGTGAAAAGCCAATATTCAGCATTGTGGTATGAGAGCATAAATTTGTTCAAACTTTCTAAAGGGCACTTGAATGAGTTGCATAATCTCTCTACACCTTGATTTTCTCCTCTATAAAATGAGGATAGTAATATCTATCTCATAAGACTATGATTACAAGGGTATCATATAATCTGGAACTTGGCAATCATGCACATTAGCTATTATAACCATATAAATGTCACCACAATGTTCCCTGGAGTTCCTTCTCACTGAAGCAGTTTCAGGTGACTCTTGATGTCTTTTTTACACTTCATGTTTTTCTGAATTTTTATTAATCTAAAATTCTTTTAAAGATTGCTTCTGTGTTCCAGAAATTCCTACCAGTGTTTCTTTTGACAATACTACTTTTCCCCACTGTCCATTCTGAATGATCATTCATTCACCAAGGGCACCTGTGTCCATCCCGGATCCCTGCACAGAACTCCTGGCTTCTCAGCTCCCTTGCATATAGAGTGGTACCCCAGCCTCAGCACCCTAACACTGCCACCTCACTGGACCCACATATCATCCATTCCTGCACCGAGTGGAGACCCCTGCCCTTCCCTGCCCTGCCCATCTTTGTGCCAGGCTCCACAGTCCAGCGGATGCAAAGCCTGGTTGAGCAGGAACTGAAGAAAGACACACACAGACTCTGCCCTCTAGCATTATGGCCTCTTTTCAAACTAGTCAACAGGGCTCCAACCTCCTCCCTCCCAGTCCAGTCCTGCTACTTTCTTCACTCTTCGGTAGGTTAGCTCCAGCTGCGGGCCTTTGCTAGCCTATTTCCTCCAGCCTGACTAAGCTCTACCCATCCCTGGGTTCCTACTCACACTCCAGCCCATCTCTGAGATCCCCACCTCCTTGGAGTAGCAGCCAGAACAGCAGGGAGGACAGGGAGATTAGTGCTCCCCTCCCAGGAGCTGCCAACTCTTTCTGTACAGGGCCAGCCTTAATTAAATACTCCTGGCTTTGTGATCATTGCCACGTTGCATGAAGGCAGTCAGATAATGTGAAGCCAAGTGTGGCTGCGTCCAAAACAACCCATGCATGGACAATGAAACTTTTCTTTTGTAGTCCTAGGACTTGAACTCAGGGCCCTGCACGCACAGCATCTTACCACTCAACCACAGCCCTGGCCCTCTTTTATCTTGAGATAGGGTCTTTCTAAATTGCCCAGGCTGGCCTCAAATTTGCCATCCTCCGGCCTCAGCCTCCCAAATAGCTGGGATCGCAGGCATACACCACCATTTTCATAAAGCATGAATCTTGTTTTTCTCAAGCATTGAATGATGAACTTTATTCATAGTTCAGGGGCCCTACAGAGAGGGGAACCCGGGTCAGGTCTGCAGGAAGTTCCCTGAGTTTTGCTGTGGGCAGTTCAACAGCCTCCAACCAGGGGAGTAAGGCCCTGAGAAGCCGTAACTGTCCGTCATTAGTTGATGGGAGTGCACAGCCCACCCTCAGCGCAGGGCAGGCACTTTAACAAGTGCTTCAATGACTTCTGTTGGGGAACCACAAAATGCCATTTTTCTCTTTAAACTACAAACCTATAGAACTGGTGCTTTGACGAGGGTTTTCTAGACATGCACTGTCTTTCCTGTACATTCCTTCTAGCTTCCTTCCTTAAACATAAATGCAATACTAAATTCCCACCAAATAATTTCATAACTACCCCCCTCAAGGTCCCACTGTATTCCTTTACCACACATAACATTTAAAACACCATTTTTTAAAAGTCTCAGATATTAAATATCCACTTAAATTCATTTTATAAATTAAGATAAATGTGTTCAGGCATACATTTTATAAAGATGATAATTTTATATTTTAATTCGATTGTTTAAATCACATTAGAGGAGCTGGGGCTGCAGCTCAGTGGTGGAGCACTTGCCTGGCCTGTGTGAGGCACAGGTTCGATTCTCAGCACCACATATAAATAAATGAATAAAATAAAGGTCAATCAACTTCTAAAAAAATATTTTAAATAAATAAATCACAAGTAAACATAGGTCATAAATTCTCACTTTCTCTCTGAAGGGATTAGGTTTTTATAATTTACACCTTAAATCAACAAAGACACTTGAAATTATTAGAATAAAAATCAACTTTCTTCATTATCCCCTTCATTCCCTAGAGATTAGAATTATTTTCTTTGCTAATCATCATTAAAACCTCATGATTTTGACCAGATGAAATTCTTCAGAACCTTCCTTGGCTTGGAAATATTTTTGGCCTTGAAAAAGAAAACATAAAAAATGAAGAAAAAGAGAGAGACACTAGTACCCAAACAACAGCTTAAATGCAAGTCAAAGCTCTGGCCAGTCCAAGTTTGACAGGTCAGCTTTCCTCCCGCAATGGCAGGTGATACCTACTCCAATGACGTCAGTGTTGTGGAGACCATTTGTAACAGCCAGACATCCCCAAACAAAGGATTTGATCATAAGACAAAGTAGTGCAATTTTATTTTTTACTATTCTTTCTGAAGCACACATATGACAACTAAATAAGGATTACCTATTTAAGAGTCAACAAAAACATATCTACATACTAGAGATGGTAATTTTTTTTAAAATTTACCCCTTGACTCTCTTTAAATCCCAGAGTTTTCACACGATCTTTGCAGATCATTTCCTACCACTCTAAATTTATAATGGGGCTACAGAGTCAGGAGAATATTACTGGAGAAAAGAAGTTTAAGAGAATTAGGTGAGATTATAGAAGGAAAGATGGGAAGTGAATAAAATGACAATACCACAGTTCCCAGACCATGATATTGGAAGAAAAATGACAACAAAGATGAATTAGAACATTTATTCTGCAGAACCAAAGATTATTTTTCTCATTACAGATACACATATGGAAAAACAAGCAGGATTCATTGACCTGGGTACTAAAATTCTTTACAAAGCACCAAACTGAACTCAACCCCAAAGGACAAAACCCCAGATTACACATTATCATTCCAACAACTGAAGACTGACCATGAGAAAGTTGACCTCATCACACACAATGGGAAACCAAGGCTCAATTTTGTCCCAGTGTCCTTTGAAAAACACTTATCTCACTGGAAGGATGACTACAGAAGAGGGAGTGTCCAGTATTTTCTTAGGTCCAACTACTCAAGTTCCCCACCCTCCCAGTAACCTCTGATTTGGTTTTTTTCAATTTCACCCACTGTCATCCACGTTGTAAAACTGCAAAGAGTTAGTGGAAAGGGAATGTCACGTCCATGCATTCTCGTAGGACTCCTCTGCTGAGGCTTGCTTTTTGTTCTCAAGTTCCCCAACCCCTGTGAGATACTGCTATTTCATCTCTGTCTTCTTAGCCCCACAAAATGGCTCCCTTTGTGCCACTTGGCCAGGACCCCAAGGCTGGCCACACATGACTGCATGTCGTGATCAGTGAGGAGCAGATGCCCAGAAAAAGTGGAATCTAAGCTTCCTCCAATCCTCGAGGAAGATCCCTGAGATGCCTATAACCCACCTCACAGAACAGAATGCAATTAGCTGAGACAATGTGCACACCTTCCATAGAACCCAAACCCTTACACCAAGTTAAGGAAGGGCTTAATAAAAGATCCCAGTTCAAACACCATGCCCAGTGCCCCCCGCTCCAAAATGCAGTGGGATGAGTGGCAAGAAAGGCCCCAGCTTTCCAGGTGGAGATACTACAGAAGAGACAATGGATGTCTCCGGCCCCGCCCAAGAACAGGAAACCTCCTCCGGCAAAGGAACTGGGGCCAGGGATGAACTCATTGGGCAAACGTCAAAAAGGGATGTGAAGAAGGTAGGATGCAAAGACCGAGGTCCGAGGGTTTGGGCGCAGAAAACCCATTCGGGCTGGCTGCTACTCCCTCGAGCTCAGAGGTGGGCGCGGGGAGGGGGGAGGAGACGGGGTCTCTTTGTTAGGAAAGGGTAGGCACTTCCAAGAGGGGTTGGGCGGCTGAGTCCTGAACCCGAGTGAAGGGTCGCGATGACCAGCCCCGCCCGACCACGACCGCACCTGCCAAGCGGGCCAGAGCCGGGAATGGGGCACCGCGAGTGCAGGAGCCTGCGGGATCCCGCAGACACGGTCGCAGGGTCGCAGGATCAGAATCGCTGAGCTTCAGCCCAGGGTCAGTACATGCCCCGGGCCCGTGGCAGGAGCGCGTGGCCCGGCGGTGGGACAATAGGGTCTGACCGAAGGCGTCCTGGAGGCCTCCCGGGCACCCAGGGAGCCAAGACCACCACCCTGGGGCTGGGCCAGCCTCGCCGCAGAGCGCAGAAAGCGAACCCGCCCGCACGCTGCGAATGACGAAAACCCGCCGTTTGCCGAGGCAGCGGCCGGCTCGGCCCCCCGGCCCACGCTCCGTGGGAGGAATGAATGGAGAGCGGTGGCATCGGGGCGGGGCCGCCTGGCCCCACCGCACAAAGCGGCCACCGCGGCAGAGCCCGGCTGCCCGCCCCGGTGCGAGCGGGGAGCACCCGGAACACTGCCGCCAACGACCCGCGCCGGGCCAGCCCGGCCCGCCGGCAGCCACCCTGCGGCCCCTTAACCTCGTGCGGTTCGGGCGCCGCCACGCCGTCTCACCGGGAGCTATTCCTGCTGTTGGGGTCGACACCCTTGAAGGTGGTGGTGGTGGTCATGACGCCGAGGAGCGAGGTAGGCTGGCTCGGAAGCAGAACGCCGAAAGCGACGGACGCGAGTGGCGCAGAGGTGCTCCAGACCCACAACCGGTGACCGCTGCAGGAGCCTCCGCCACCGCCTGGCTGGCCGGTCGCGGTTTTTATACAGCTCACTAGCCCCACCCCCTAGCCGCTGGCATTGGCCGATTCAAATGGCTCTCTTTGTTCCTATTGGCTTCCTGGAGTGCCAAGCATCGTGCAGCGTCACGACGGGTTGCAGAGGCCAGGGTTCGGTCTAAGCCCGCCCGCTTCCTGGACAGGGCAGGTCTAGAGACACTCTCCCCTCCCCCACCCCCAAATCTCGGAGCTGATTGGGCAGGAGCCGAACCTGCCGCGTGCCGGGTACAAGGCAGGCTCACTGTCACTTACAAAAGTTACCTGATAGAAGGAAAAACTCGCTGTGGGAGAATTAGAACCGGCAAACCAAGGGCAGATTTGTCACCGTTACCATTTAGTCATTTACATTTGTGGTGGGATAGTAAAGGACATTCTCCTTAAGGTATAAAATTATTGTTAGGAGTTGACATTTACTTTTATTGAATACCTACTGTGTGTCCCATTTGGAAACCGAACACTTCCAAAGCAGTAGCACTATGAGTCAGCAACAGAAAGCACGCCAAGATGATCCTTTTTTAAACGGCTGGAAATTCTTTACATTTTAATGTTATTATTTAGCTGTAATGAGTGGCGCATGGGTTGAACCAAAATTACAGTCGTTCCGACTTGGGGGCCTGTTCTAAAACTAGTTCTAAAACCAAGACTAGGGGATCAGCCCAGGCCTCTGCAGCTGTTTATAACCCTTAAGTCATGCCTCTTCCACCTGTCTGGGTAAATCTATCCCTGCAACAAATGCAGACACACTTGGAGGACTCAGGAATGACTGTTTACAAGATCATAATAGGAAAGTCTTGGGTAAAGGAGTGCAGGCATTTGATGGAGAGCCCCTTCTCATGTCATGCATATTTCCTCAAGGCAGATGACTTTTACTAGTCTCAGTATTTCCACCGAAATCAAACTACATTTCTCTTTGTGTGACCCTCTTCCAGGCAGTTGGAAGTCTATTTCTCAGCAAACTTTAACAAACCCTCCCAGCAGACTTTCATGAAAAACCAGGGGGAAGTTCCTCTCCTCCAGAAAGCATGATCATGCATTTATGTGCTCACCACAACACCATGAAACACACCACTTGTTTGGGTTAGAATCTTCCCATTCTCAAAGGCTGAGTCTAAATTTCCAAAACCTTAAAAAAACAAAAACAACTCCATCAGCCCACTCTGGTCAGTAAGCATGGCCTCCTCAGAAATCATGTTAATTATGGCCCCAGATCACAATACTGTACTGTAGTTGACAGTGGGCTCCCATGGGAGAAATCTGAGAAAAAAAAAAAAAAAAAAAAAAAAAAAAAAAAAAAAAAAAAAAAAAAGGTACCTAGTGGACCATTGCCTAGTGGACCAATGCCTCTGGAACAGGAGGATTTTTTGCATTTGTTTTGTTTTTTCCTTTTTTCTTTTGTTGGTGTCACTGGAGACTGAACCCTGGGGCACTCTATCACCAGTCCTTTTTATTTATTTTTATTTTTTTGAACTGGGGATTGAATTCAGGGGCACTCAGCCACTGAGCCACATCCCCAGCCGTATTTTATATTTTATTTAGAGACAGGATCTCACTGAGTTGCTTAGGGCCTTGCTAAGTTGCTGAGGCTGGCTTTGAACTCGCGATCCTCCTGCCTCAGCCTCCAGAATCGCTGGGATTACAGGCGTGCGCCACCACATCCGGCTCCTTTTTATTTTATTTTCTTTTTCTTTTCTTTTTTTTTTTTTTTTTTTTGTGGTGCTGGGGATTGAACCCAGGGTCTTGTGCGTGTGAAGCAAGCACTCTACCGACTGAGCTATATCCCCAACCCCCTTTTTATTTTCTTTGGAGACAAGGCCTCACTAAATTGCCCAGGCTTACCTTAAACTTGAAGTTCCTGCTTTAGCCTCCTGAGTGGCTAGGAATACTGGTCTCCAAAGTGTTTAATTTTTTTAGTTTTGTGGTGCTGGGGATCAAACCCAGGGCCTCATGAATGCGAGGCAAGCACTCCATCTCTGAGCCACATCATCAACCCCTCCACAGTGTTTGCTTTTTTGGGTTTTTTTGGGGGGTGTACTGGGATTGAACTTAAGCACTCAACCACTGAGCTACATCCCTAAACCTATTTAGTATTTCATTTAGAGACAGGGTCTCACTGAGTTGCTTAGCACCTCGCTTTTCCTGAGGCTGGCTTTGAATTCCCGATCCTCCTGTCTCAGCAGCTGGGATTACAGGCGTGCACCACCCTTCCATAGCTTTTTAAATGAGGTGCCTTCAGGGAAACAGGATTACCTTTCTTCCCCATTTCAGGCCCAGTTATCTGTCCTTGGGCCCACAGCCACCACAGAAATGGGATGGCAGAAGATCTAAGAAATGACTGTCTCCCAAATGAACAAGCAAATTACAGTCCCCCTACAGGGAACACGTAGAATGTAGACTTTGAATCACCTCTAAAAATTTGTTGTTCCCCGTGATGGGCAAAATCACAGCCTCTGGAACAGGAGTGCCTGTGAGATAATGGAGGTAAAGTACTTGTCCCAACATATAAGTCACAGAACAATAGGCGCTTTTATTAGATACATTTGAAAAAAATAATCACTTTTTTTTGTACTGGTGATTGAACCCACAGGCACTTTACCACTGAATTACATCCTCTCCCCTTTTTATTCTTCAAGACATGGCCTCGCTAAACTGGGGAGTCTGGCCTCTAATCTGTGTTCATCCTGAGTTAGCCTCCTGAGTCACTGCAATTACAGGTATGGTGGTGCAGTACTTTTTTAGGTTAATTGGGCAGTATGAACAAGATTCTTAGGGTTCCTTTTGGCCTGAATTTAGAATTTATATTTGATTTGTCTTATTTTTATAAAAAATATTGGTACAAACAATATAACTTGGTCAATTTTGTTCCCCAGTATTGATTTGCCTTAGTTTCTTATAGTCGAGTAGAAGACAGTTGGCACAACATAGCACTGTACTAGAAGTGAAAGGCCTGGTTCTGGTTTTACCCTTTTCCAACATAATATACTGTGGGGCACATGTGCCCTAAAGCCTTGGTACTTAATCTGCAAAATGAAGACACAGTTACTCTCAGTTGTGTGGATAAGAATGAGATACATTTAAGAATGTTGTCCTTTCTAGAGTAGAACTTTCTGTTAGAGGTGCCCCATGCTGACTGCACATGAGAATCACCTAAGAGCGTCTAAGGAATACAAATGAATGCCAAGTCCCACCTGAGATCTGCTGAATTCAATTTCTGGGACCAGAGATCGGTCACAGATAGCTTTTGAGAAATCAAACTGAGGCCAGTGGCCCTCACCTCTAATCCCAGCGGCTCTGGAGGCTGAGACAGGGGTAATAAATTCAAAGCAGCCTCAGCAATTTAAGGAGGTCCTAAGCAACTTAGCAAGACCCTATCTCAACATTTTTAAAAATGAGCTGGGGATATGGCTCAGTGGTTAAGCACCACTGGGTTCAATTCCTGGTCCAAAAAAAAAAAAGGAGGAGAGGAGAGGGGAGGAGAGGGGAGGAGAGGGGAGGAGAGGGGAGGGGAGGGGAGGGAAATTAAACAGGTAATTCTCAATTTTATCTTGAGCTGAGAACCTTTACTGAGAAGGCAAGCAATCAGTCACAGGAAAACCCTTTCAATCTAAAATGATTTATGATTTAGAGTAAATTTATGTAAAACAGACATTGGATTAAGAATGTGGACTGTAAACTGGGCGCGGTGGCGCACGCCTGTAATCCCAGTACTTGAGAGGCTGAAGCAGGAGGATTGCAAGTTCAAAACCAGTCTCAGCAACTTAGTGAGGCCCTAAACAACTCAGTGAGACTCTGTCTCTAAATAAAATACAAAATGGGGCTGGGGATGTGGCTCAGTGGTGGAGTGCCCCTGGGTTCAATCCCCAGTACCAAAAAAAAAAAAAAAGAATGTGGACTGTAGCCAGGTGTGACACAACACTGTAATCTCAGTGACTCTGGAAGGTAAGGGAAGAGGATCACAAGTTTTAGGCCAGCATCCACAAGTTTAAGGCCAGACTATGCAACTTAGCAAAACCCTTTCTCAAAATAAAAAATAAAAAGGGCTGGGGGTGTGGCTCAGTGATTAAGCACCCCTGGGTTCATAACCCATACCAAAAAAAAAAAAAAGGATGCCCAGAAAAATGCAGAGAAATTCTTTCCTAGATATTCCAAATTCTTTAAGTTGTAACCAAATTAGCTATAAAATATGCCTTTAAGGGCTGGGGATATAGCTCAGTTGATAGAGTGCTCGCCTTGCAAGCACAAGGTCCTGGGTTCAATCCCCAGCACCACAAAAAAAAAAAGCCTTTAAAATATGAATTATAGCTGGGCACAGTGGCACATGCCTATAATCCCAGCAGTTTGGGAGGCTGAGGTAGAAGGATTGCAAGTTCAAAGCCAGCCTCAGTTCAGTGGTAGAGCACTTGCCTAGCATGTGCAAGGCCCTGGGTTCAATCCAGTATCACCAAAAACAAAAAACAATAACAACAAAAATTTTAAAAGACCAGTCTTCTTACTGCACATGTGTATCTCTTACATATACAGAACCTTCAAATCATCACCTAGGTAATCAGAACACTTAAAACATTGTTTCTTAAGGTATCGGAGAACCATTACAATCCTGACAGATGTTCTTCCTTCCCTGAAAGTCTAAGGCATAACTTAGGTATTATTAGAAAACATAACTAAGAAAAATATTTTATACAATATTTAAAATGAATAGAAAACTCTTGGTCTGGTGCCCGGTTTCTCATTTGCATGGAGTATAGACCATCAGTTGGCTGTGGTGTACAGTTGAAGCTCAGAACCCTTCCTCCTTAGAGGATTGCCTCATACTGAAGACACTGACAAGGCACCCTGCAAGGCACTTAAAACATACATTACCTCATTTAAGCTCCACAATAAGGTGCTCAACTCTTAGGGTGGTGAGGATGACTCTCAGGGTCCTTGTCAATTCCCTACTGCTTTGAAGATACATTTCTGGGGCTGGGGCCCAGGCAGTAATAAGATTGCCAAAAAAAAAAAAAAAAAAAAAAAAAGATCGCCAGGGGATTCTCATGCAAAACCACCATCCAGAATCAGTCTGTCATATTTAAAAGCAGTATTCATCCTAATTCAAAAATAACCCCAGCTGCACAGCTGGCCCTTTCCAATGCACCAGAGCCTCATAGGGACCTTGAAAAAAACTTTCCAACAGGCCTTTCTCAAACTGGGTTCTACTGAGCTCATGGTGCCTAGGTCTCCCACACAACTGTACGCTTTGGCCTGAGCCTTCAACTTCTCCAACAGGATTTGCTCCTTCCTATCTTCTGCTCAATCTCATTTCCTTTAGATAAAATGCAATCTGATCATCGAATTCCCATGCAAACACGAGCAAGAAGAAACACAGCCAAATAATGAAAAGTTGCTATTGCGTTGTTTTGGTTTCAAACAGCTTGCATGCAAGTGTTACCTTCCTGTGGAAAACTGCTTAGATACAACAGATCACTCCTAGGAAATAACATGGAATTATTTATTTATTTATTTTGTACTGAGAACTGAACCCAGGAGTGCTCAACCACTGAGCCACATCCCACCCCTTTCTAATTTTTATATTTAGGCAGGGCCTCACTAAATTGCTTAGGTCTGGCTAAATTGCTGAGGCTGGGCTGGAGTGGTAGCTCAGTGGTAGAGCGCTTGCCTAGCATGTGTGAGGCATTGGGTTCAATTCTCAGCACCACATATAAATAAATAAATATATAAATAAATAAATAGGTCCATCAACAACTAGAAAATATGAAATAATAAATAATTAATAGCTGAGACTGGCCTCAAACTTGTGATCCTTCTGCTTCAGCATCCCATCACTGAGATAACAGATGTGTGCCACCACGCCTGGCAACATGTAGGACTCAATGAGGGCAGCAGTTAAGAGTCTAGCTAAGTAGTAGGAAGAGTTAGCCAAAATGGCAGTGTAACTGCCATCATTTCACCCTTTCCTCCTAAGCAAAACAAAAAGGCAAAGATTACTGATTTTCTACAATTTTGATATTCAAGGTTACTATTTTTAGTGTCATAGAGTATTATCTTCTCTGTGGCTACTCATGAAATAAGGAGGGAATAACCGATTACTCCCAGACTGGCGACACTGGCCTAAAACTTGGAAACCAAAGTCAAGGAAGTAAATGGCCAAGGAAAAAGCTGTCAACATTTTGGCCCTTGCCCTCTAAGGTTTGCTAGGACCCAGGGAACAACAGGATCCCTCTAAGGGCTCTGCAAATCTGATGAGTCACCTGATCTCTTGATCAGGGGGATCAAGAGATCAGAAAACCAACCAGTGCACATTCTTCAAGGAGAGGAAAACATCCCTGATGCTTCAAAAGGAAAACACCCTGACTGGGCTTATAGCTCAGTGGTAGAGCAATTGCCTAGCACGTGTGAGGCGCTGGGTTCGATCTTCAGCACCACATATAAATAAATAAAAAAGGTCTGTCAACAAATAAAAATATATACAAAAAAAAAATTTGATCAAGTTTGTCTTAGACTCTGGCAGTAGAGTATAACAAAAGCACAATCATACATGGATATTTCAAAGGAAAGACAATGGTTGGGTTTTTTTAAATGTAATTGAAGATATACATTCTGTCAGCCCTACCAAAAGTAAAGCTAGAGGCAATAAAGGAAGGTTCTTGTGTGGGAATGCCTAATAACAACTATTACCAAGTACTCTAGATTCACAAGTTTGTCCTGAGTTTCAGAGTGGCTGAAACACTAACTGCTTTTGTGCTATTTACAAAAAAGGAATTGCAGTCTTGTTTACTGCTATCCTAGCATGATTCCCTGCCTGGTCCAGTCACCCGTCAACAGCTGCAGTGGACCTCTAGACAGCCCGGATGCTGAATACCTTAAACTATGCATGCCTCACCTGATGGAGAAACAAGGACTCTGGTTTCTTCCCAACTTTGCCCTCTCAGCTTGGGAGACATTATTGCCCATTTTTCCAAGGAAATGTAATGTAGAAATTGACAGCGGGAAACTTAACAGGGGCCCACTTCCTAGTTTTGAATATAACCCTTGTTCTAAAATAGATGTTTTTCTCCCCTCCCTAATCCAGAGAAAACAGGATTCCTTTGGATCATCTCTTTAAAAACCCTGTTTCTCCTAATGGGGAGAATCAGAGACTTTAGTTCTCCTTTGGTGGAAAAGCAGTAAAACTTTTTTCCTTCTCATAAACAAATAAATAAAAAGGAGAGCAGCATTTATTAAGTTTGAAGACAGAAATAAGGTAAAAAGGAGCAGTCCCAAATACCATTATCATCAAAAAGTGGCCTTTCCATGCATTTCCCTTTATGCTTTAAAATATTATTTCTCCCACAAGTTTTCCTATGAAAGAATTTAAAGATTATCTTCCTTGAGCTGGAGATATAGCTCAATTATAGATCGCATGCATGACATGTGCAAGGGCCTGAGTTCTATCCCCAGCACTGCAAACATAATTTCTCAAAAGCTCAGACATGACGGAATTGGTAAATTCCGATCTTGTATTATTCCAGCTGTGCTCTGTGGCTTATACCTGTAATCCCACCTACTTGGAAGGCAGACAAGATCACCATGCTGTTAGAGGCCAGTCTGGGCAATTTAGTGAGACCTTGTCTCAATATAAAATTTTAAAAAGGGCAGCACCTGAAGGTCAGTGGTAGAAGCTTGCCTCCCATGTGCAAGGCCCTGGATTCCACACCCAGCACCATAAAATATAAAGACCCACGCAAGGGGCTCGGTTTGTAGCTCAGTGGTAGAGCGCTTGCCTAGCACATGTGAGGCACTGGGTTCAATCCTCAGCACCACAGTAAAATAAAGGCACCCAGTCCATCTACAACTAAAAAAAGACCCATGCAAAGGGGAAAAAAAACACTTTTTTTAACAGTATTGGGGATTGAGCCCAGGAGCACTGTACCTCTCCAGTACTTAGCCACAACCCAAGCCCCTTTTATTTTTTGAGACAAGATCTCAATAAATTGTCAAGGGTGGCTTGAAATTTTGAGATCCTTCTACCTCATTATCATAAGTCACAGCAATTACACTGGTGTGCCACTATGCCCAGTCATCTAATTTTAAGGACACCACAAATTCCAATATTTAATAGTACGCTGGAGCACCAAGCATAGAGAATTATCCTTACCTGATCTCCTCTAACCAAGAACTCCTTTTTTTCAACACAGGGTATGGAACCCAGGCAAGTCTCTACCAAGTTAATATAACTCATTATTGTGGGCGACAGGGTCTTACTGAGTTGCCCAGGTTGATCTGGAAGTTGTGACCTTCCTGTCACACCCATCAGTAGCTGAGATTATAGATGTGTTCAACCATGCTAGGTTTCTCATAACTGAGAATTCTTGTGTAAAGGTTTCCAACTTTATAGTACAAATGTTGAAAAAACAGGCTGATACCACTATACATATAAGAAACTGAAGTTCACCAGGCAAGGTGGCACACGCCTGTAATCCCAACTGCTTGGGAGGCTGAGGCGGGAGGATCACGAGTTCAAAATCAGATTAAGCAAAAGCAAGATACTAAGTGACTCAGTGAAACCCTGTCTCTAAATAAAATACAAAAAATGGGGTGGAGGGTGTGGCTTAGTGGTCAAGTGCCCCCCCACCCCAGTTCAATCTCCAGTACCAAAAAAACAAAACATTGACGTCCACTTATTCCAGACTTATACAAAGCTAAAAACCCTACTGAATTCCTCCTGTCTCTGGGGAGGATCATTCACTACATAAATGGGAATGTAAACACCATTCTAAAACACAGGTAGAGTGAATTCAGTGAACTACGACATGATAGCACTTGGGGAATTGACCAAAAAAGGTCTTTTGTATCATCATTGAGGAAACCGAGAGAGGGGCATCAGGAAACACAATCTCAAGTTCTAGTTTTGCTTTTTTTTTTTTTTTTTTGAGCAATACCAAGGAACGGCCCCAGCAGATTTTTCTTTTGACAGTCTCAACAAGTTGCTTAGGCCTTGATAAATTGCTAACACTGGTTCTGAACTGATGAACCTCCTGTCAATGGGATTATAGGTTTGCACCACCAGGTCTGGCTCAAATATCTTTGAGACAGGTTCTTGCTAAATTGGCCATGCTGCCTTGCAACCCTCCTGTCTCAGCCTCAGGAGTAACTGGAATAAAATGGTGCACTACCACAACCAATCCAAGTCCCAGTTTTAATTATTAATCATGTGACAAAAATCCTTCTGAGAATGTGGTGAAGTGTGCCTGTAATCCCAGTGACTCTGAAGGCTAAGGCAGGAGGATTGCCAATCTCCAGGTCACCTGGACAACTGAGATCCCTTCTCAAAATTGAAACAAGCTGGGCATGGTGGCGCATGCCTGTAATCCCAGCACTTGGGAGGCTGAGGCAGGAGGATCAAGTTCAAAGCCAGCCTCAGCAACGTAGCGCGGCCCTAAGCAATTCAGTGAGGCCCTGTCTCTAAATAAAATACAAAATAGGGCTGGGGATGTGGCTCAGTGGTGGAGTGCCCCTGGGTTCAATCCCTGGTACCAAAAACAAACAACAAAAAAAATTGAAACAAACAAAAAAGACCTAGGGATGTAACTCAGTGCTAAGGGCCCTTGGGGTCAATCCCTAGTAATGGGGGGAGAAAAACTTTCACAAGTTCAGGACCAGCAATTTAGTGAGGTATTGGATAAGCTATGTTTATAAAGCTATAAACTTTCTCCCTGTATTTTAAAAAATGAAGAGTCCTGCAGTATCTAAGCTCTAAGATTAGATAAATGGAGACATTTTCTATCCCTCAACACCTACAAATGAGGAACAAAAACTTACACTAGAAACATTTTACTCAAACTATGAGGTGACTTACCAGCTGAGAAAGCAAAATCTGAATTTTTTCCTAATATAGGGACTGCCCTTATTCTACCTCCGGTAATGGTTACAGAAAAGAATATTCTTAATGTCACAACATTATGACCCAAATACTTTGCTACTAGAGTTGCATTGTTGGAACTGGACTTAACAAAGCTTTTTCATTTTTGTTGTTTTTGGCAGCAGAAATTGAACCCAGAGGGATTGAACACTGAGCCACATTCCCAGCCCTTTTTGAGACAGGGTCTCACTAAGCTGCTAAGGGCCTTGCTGAGTAGTTGAGGCTGGCTTTGAACTTGAGATCTTCCTGTCTCAGCTCCTGAGCTGCTGGAATTAATTATACCAAGCCTGGCAAGAGAGCTTTTTTGAAGAGGCTGAAACTTCCAATGACAATCACTTAAATAACTTTGTTATTCCTTGTTTTATATCGGTCTCTCAGAAACGCTTAGTAGCTTCACTTCTTTCCTAAAATGTTAGTTCCAACGGGCCCATTCATGTTTTCTTCTAGGCTTCAACTTTCTATTTAATACTCCTCAAAATAAAGAAAACAGCTCATTTTAAACAAGAAGTTTATTTAAACAACAAGACGCTTGACTTAAAGGGAAAACTATCTAGGAATCTTTTTTTTTAAGAGTAATTTACCCCTACTTAAAGACAGATTGCCCTACATGTAACAGCTACGTACAAAAAAGTTATAAAATTGTCCTTGGTTTTACAATGATAAATGAAAAACATTAAAATTCTCCAATCGAACAAGGTATGCAAGGATTTTTATGTTGTTCAGGTTTTTTTTTGTTGTTTTTTGTTTTTTGTTAAAACAGTGAGAGCAAAATAACTTACTGGAATATAAAGATAAGAGCTGAAAGAGCATGCCACTAATGGAGAAAGGGGATAATTTCACAGAACCAGTATTTTCCCCATCCCATCTCCATTTGATGTCAATCAAAACATATCATTGGCCATTTAGTTAAAAAAAAAAAATGCAATATGCTTGTGCACATACACCAGTTACTTTATGTACAATAAAGGAATGGGGAAGGGAAAAATGAAAGAATAGAGAAAACTATACTGTAGTAGTCAGGATGTGGTGGAACCAAATTGCAGTTTTCTAATTAAGAATGTATTCTTGGTCTGTAGGAACAGAGTTCTGAAGTAAAGTAGCAGGTTCCCTTTTTAGTAGACACCTCCTGTCTGCTGCTGGAACACATCAATTGTATCTTCATCCTCCATTTCCAACTAGTATAAAACAGAAAAAACAAATTTAAGACCACTGATTCCTTTAGATGTCACAGCTTAATCAGGCATCAAATTCAAATTAAGTAATTTTTCACTTGGTCTCTTTTTAAAATGAATGCTACAGAAATCTTTGGTTTTTAAGTTAAAAAGCTAAACATGTCCATGAATATCCACTGGACCTCACTGCAGTGTTTAGATCAGAAATGGATGGGGAATAACTTAAAAATTAAAAGAAATCCCCCAAAATAAAACATGATACAGTTATATCCCAAAGGTACAGTATTAGGCTAAAAAACAAATTGAAAAACAAAGCAGATTAATAGCTTATAGTATAATTAGATTTGTTTTTACAAGTTTATGAAAATGTAGACAAGCTGTCTGTGTGTGTGTGTGTGTAAGGTATCCACACACATACTATCCTTATCTAGGTGCAAAATAGAGGGGCCACCTCTATGCATCAATGATGGAATAATAGGCAATAAGAGTTTTGAATTGCTTCATCATGGATGTTTATTCATATAAAAATATTTAAAATTCTAAATGCATTCAAAAATCTAGTTTATAAGATTTACTTATCCACACACTAAATGTAAAACAACCATGGTAAGGTCTTAGCACATATGGAAACATTGTAAAGTCAATCAGCTTTGTAATTGTTTACTGTGCTACAAATTAACTTTTAAGCCATTCCTTCTAAAAACTGATCACCCTGTCCCTCAGAATTGGGGACTGAAACCAGGGGTGCTCTATCACTGAGCTACATTCTCACCTCTTTTTAAATTTTTATTTTGAGAGAGGGTCTCATTAAATGGTTCAAGCTGGCCTGGGACTTGCAATCCTCCTGCCTCAGCCCAAAGAGTTTCTGGGATTACAGGCAAATATCACTGTGCCCAGCTAAAAAGTGATATTTTTGAAGATAAAATAGTTCCCTAAACTACCTAAAGACAAGAAACGGAACTCTTTTTAAGGAAGTATAATATACATAAAGTAGGGCTAATATTAAATATTAAATATTAAATATTAAAATATAACTCTAGCTGGGTGTAGTGGCAACTTGCCTATAATCCCAAGGATTGTACTAGGGAGGCAAGAGGTAAAAAGATCACAAATTCAAGGAAAGCCTTAACAATTTAGGCAGACGTCTCTCAAAAAGTAAAAGGGGGGGGGGGGCTGTGGATGGATGTATTGCTCAGTGATAAAGCATTCCAGACTCAATTCCCAGAACCTATTAAAATAAATTTATGACTCTCATTCCCCACTTCTGTAAAATGAAATATCACTCAGTTATAAAAGTAAACCAAGGCTGGGGATATAGTTCAGTTGGTAAAGTGCTTCCCACACAAGCACAAGGTCCTGGGTTCAATCCCCAGCACCACAAAAAAAAAAAAGGTAAACCATTTAGCAGAATGAGGGGCACATACTAATTCTGTGTTCTTAAAAAGAATTTTTTACAGAAAAAAAGCTGTTAAGCAACTCTGATTTACCAAAATTATGTAATTTAACAAATACTGTGAGAATTCTAAAGTAAATAAAAATAATTTAAATATTTTATAATCCCTCAAGGTCAGTTTTTCATCTCCACCACTAACCCTGTACTGGGGATTGAACTCAGTGATTTTATCACTGAACCACATCCCCAGATCTTTATATTTTTTGAGACAGGATCTTGCAAAATTGCAGAGGCTAACCCTGAATTTGCAATCCTGCCTCAGCCTCCCAAATTGCTGGGATTACAGACGCATACCACCAAGACCACCTCGAGATCAAATGCTCTTTAATTAAGGTTTACAATTTGCATACTGAAATGTTAAGGTTTGTAGAGAAACTTTTTAAATGCCTTCAAAAGAGAGACCATTCCCTCATTTATAGAGAATATAGCACCTCCTAGTGGTTATAATATGTAATTGTTTCATGGAGACTTACCAATGGAAATTTCTTCAAAATATTCTTCCCTAGAGAACTCAGACACATCAATTTTTTAAAGATTATCAACAAAACCACATCTACATGTGCTACTTCACTCATGCCACATTTATCTCTTTCTAGTTTTTATTGAGCAACAGAATTGAAATTCGAAAGTATAAATGATGCAATTTATATTTCTATCAAGTAAATTATTTGTTTCTAGGACTAAAGTCTTAAATTGAGATGGTAAACAGAAACAAAGTGTTTCGGGCTGGGGTTGCAGCTCAGTGGAAAGAGCGTTTGCCTAGCATATGTGAGGCACAGGGTTCAATCTTAGCACCACATATAAAAAAATAAAATAAAGGTCCATCAACAACTAAAAAATAAATCGAGTTTCTGCTGTAGAAGATAGAATGGCCAATCCCATACAAGTCACAGAACAAACTGGTATGAACAAAAGATTAGGCGCTGGGCATGGTGGTGCACGCCTGTGATCCCAGCACTTAGGAGGCTGAGGCAGGAGGATCCAGAGTTCAAAGCCAGCCTCAGCACAGGCAAGGCACTAAGAAACTCAGTGAGACCCTGTCTCTAAATAAAATACAAAATAGGGCTGGGGATGTGGCTCAGTGACTGAGTGTCCCTGAGTTCAATCCCTGGTTCAAAAAAAAAAAAAAAAGAGTTCTTCCTATCAAACTAAGGTATCAGGAGACTTGGCAGTTAGAGCCGTTAGTTCCAGAGACTAGATGAAAGCAAATTTACTTCAGCAAAAGGAGCTAAAGTGGGCAGGATCAATAGGTAACCAATTCATGTGGAGAACCCTGGGCATGATCAAGGGCTGCAGCAACAAAAACAAATGAAACATATTTTGAAGAAAGAAAAACAGTATTATTTTCTCCAAAGATTGCTGACAATAGGGGAAAAATGGGATTTATTAAGTAATTAAATAATCCTTTGCTGAATAGTAACTGGGTAATTAAAAACCACTGTCATTTCCTCAATCTAGTCCAATTTTTTTTCCTTTCTGTTCTCCTTTGGACATATTTCACATACCTTTAAAACTCCAAGGATTACATTCCATTGTCAAAAAGTTCACAAATTAATACACAAAGCTGTTTAAAAAAAAACACAAGGTTTCTAAAGAGCAGAGGTTTTTACCTGTGCAGGTGTGTCTGTTTCATTAATTGGCTGCCCATCAAATCGGAATCTGATCTGCCTCATCGACAAACCCTGAACAAGAGTTTAAAAGCAATAAGCAGCATGTAAAGAAAAAACTCCATTTAGATAAAACCACACACATATTTAACCATGAATACTAAAAGACACATCTAAATAAATAACCATCAATAAGTTAACATTTTTTTTTTTTTTTTTTTTGGAACGAGGGAGTGAATACAGGTGGGCTCGGGCAGTAGGCCACATCCCCGGCCCGAAGTTGTATTTTAGTTAGAGACAGGGTCTCACTGAGTTGCTTAGGGCCTCGCTAAGTTGCTGAGGCTGGCTTTGAACTCGCAATCCTCCTGACTCAGCCTCCCAAGTTGCTTGGATTACAGGCGTGCGCCACCGCGCCCGGCTAAGTTAACATTTTTATGTGGGTAAAAAGATGTAAGATAATTCTTACTTTCCTTAAAATGCAGCATGTGGGCTGCGGTTGTGGCTCAGTGGTACGGCACTTGCCTAGCATGTGTGAAGCACTGAGTTCAATCCCCAGAACCACATAAAAATAAAATAAAGGTATTGTGTTCACATACAACTAAAATATATACGTATTTTTTTTTAAATGAAAACGCAAAAATTTTAAAATGCAGCATGTTTGATTTTTCAAAAAGAATAAAATGAGCTGGGGAGCCAGGTGCAGCAGTACACACCTGTAATCCTGGCCAACTCTGGAGACTGAGATGGGGATCATAAATCCAAGGTCAGCCTCAGTAACTTAGTGAGGCCCTGTCTCAAAATAATAAGGGTTGGGGATATAGCTCAGTGGTGAAGCACCCCTGGGTTCAAAGCTCAGTACCACTCCCCAAAAAGGGGTGGGGAGCTCAGGATATAGTTCAGTGGACAAGTGCTCACCTAGCACATGCAAGGTACTGGGTTCTAGATCATAGTACCACCAAAAAATAAACAAATAAAAGAAAACCAGTACCTCATTTTTTAAAGCTGTTTTATTCTTTTGAGATCACAGCTACTCTACAGTTGAACACAGCATGCCTTGAGATAAACATTGCATTTTAGTGAGTTACAAAGACACTGGGAAGGAAAACTGAAGCAACAAACACATATTAAAAGTTCTTGCAACTCAGTGAGACCCTGTCTCTAAATAAAAAAACCCAAAATAGGGCTGGGGATGTGGCTCAGTGGCCGAGTGTCCCTGAGTTCAATCCCTGGTTCCCAAAAAAAAAAAAAAAAGTTCTCCATGGGCTGGGGATATAGCTCAGTTGGTAGAGTGCTTGCTTCAAAGCTGTTAGGAATGACAGCCAACATGACAGGAAAATAAAGTATCTTTAGAAGTATACTGGAGATGAATAAACTTAGTCACTCCTGTATCATGTTCAATTTAAAACTTATTACAATGTTACATAAACTCCCTTAAATATCAATTGACACTTAAGAGACAATTAAACCAAGTATTCAAAATATTGAAACAAAGTAACAAAACATGTTAACACCTGCATTCCCTTACTTAACAAGGAGTCACCCAATCTGTGTGTAAATATATCCATAAATATGAAGATCATGGGCTGGGGCTGTAGCTCAAGTGGCAGAGCGCTGGCCTAGCACGTGGGAGGCACTGGATCTGATTCTTAGCACCACATAAAAATGAAGGAATAAAGGCATGCTGTCCAACTACAAAAAAATATATATATATATTATATATACACATATACATATACATATATATATATATGAAGATCATAATGATTTCCTTTAAAATCTTAGTCAAGTGTTTGATGTCTTGCTTAAGAAAATATAAGTAATCTCCCACCAGGCAGGTGACATCCATAATTGTAATTCATGGTTCAAAATGACAAACTTATTTTGCAATTACACAAAGGAAGAAATAAACTCAAAAATAAAAGTAAATAAAAAGAAAGGAAGAATTCAATGCCAAGCCATTAACTGCTCAGTATTTTGTATTTACCAACGTTCCACTGAAGAAACTCCTTATTTAAATAAAACATTAAGCACCTTCTGTATTTTGGGATCTTTGTTTCACTACATCCACTGATAAGGTCAATGGTGTGGCCATTCAAAAGAGAAAAAAAGGGCCCAAACTAGAGAACACAAGCAAATTGCATCCCTTATTTTATTTTTTTATTTTTTTCTAGTTGTTTGTTGATGGACTTTTATTTTTTATATGTGGTGCTGAGAATCGAACCCAGTGCCTCACACATGCTAGGCAAGTGCTCTACCACTGAGCCACAATCCCGGTCCCAACATCCCTTATTTTAGAGCATTAAAAATGTACACAGAATAACTGGAAGAGCTATGCTGAGATTCTGTGTTTGTGTTCATGAGAAATACCGAGGGATTAAACAAAGGGGCATTTCAGCACTGCACTATACCCCAAACCTTTTTTTATTTAAGACAAGGTTCTCATTGATTTTTGCTGAGGCTGGCCTCGAACCTGTGGTCCTCCTCAGTAGCTGAGATTATGGACAAGCACCACCCACACATCGCTAACCTGAAAATTTTGAAAGCCCCCAACATGAAATATATTCCAATTGGGTTACTTGTAGTCACTGATCTCCTATAACTATTTTCTCAATAATTCGACTCCTGCTTTTTATGCTTTTCCTCCTCAATAAAAGATCCCGAAGTCCAAAGGAGATATGCCTTTAAGATTCTGCAAACCAGAATTTGAGTTCCTCTTCTGAATCAATATCATTCCTGAGCTAGCTATGACCTGAGAGTTGAGATTTCTTTGGGACCCTGTTTCTTCATTTCACAAAAATAAATTGGACTAAATCAGTGATTCTGCATTCTCTGAAACCACCAAGACATTCCATAATATAATCAGAACAAATCTATATTAAAATGAAATGCTATGCTTTTTTAGATGAAGCCTATGTGGTTGACATACAGTGGGCAAATTCTTCTTCATATGATTAAAAAACATAAACCCGCTACTGGAGTTATTAGTTTGAATGTACTCTACCATTTCACAAGCATTGTTTTTTAGCTTGTTCTACATATTGAGTACTGACTTAGAACAAAAAGTCCCTATTGGGCTGGAGATGTGGCTCAGTGGTAGTGTTTGCTTAGCATGCATGAGGTCCTGACTTTCATACATGGCACCATGAAGTTTGAAGAAGAAAAAAAAAAGTCCTTATTCTCATAGAGTTTACATTTTAGTGGAGATAGTTAAAGCTCTGTGGATGTAACTAATCAAGACCAAAATAAAATGGCTGCAAGCCACGTGATTGTCTACCTCATCTATTCATAAAAACCTTGGCTACATTGCTGGGTGCAGTGGCACAATCCTGCAGTCCTCGCTACTCAAGAGGTTGAAGCCCTACGTTCAGCCAGGCACCAGGGTGAACACCTACAATCCCAGTCACTTGGGAGGTTGAGGCAGGAGGAGTGCAGGTTCCAGGCCAGTCTCAGCAACATAATTAAGCCCTAAATAACTCAGCAAAATACTGTCTCAAAAAAAAAAAAAAGTTGAGACTGTTGCTCAGTGGTTAAACCCTCAGTTCAATCCTCAGCATCACAAAAAAACAAATGTATCAAATAACAGAAAGGGCGGGGACATAGCACAGTAACACACTGCACCTAGGTTCAATCCCGAGTAGCACAAATGTGCACACACACAAAAAAATTATCATTTTAACATCAAACAACATTTAAAAATTGAGGTATTTCCTTTTTTAATACTAAGTTTTCAAAATTTCATTTTATAATTTTACATTTTAAAGCACATCTCAATACTAGCTATATTACAAGGAGTCAATGTGGTTTCTGGCTAGAGTATTACACAGCACAGATAAAAGAACAAATTGATGGAGAATTTTATGAGTAATGACAGCATCACCAAGGATAACTCCAAGGTTTTGGGGGGGTTTTTTTGGTACCAGAGATTGAACCCAGGGTTGCTCCACCACTAAACATCCCCAAACTGTTTTTTAATTTGAGACAGGGTCTCACTAAGTTGTTGAACTTGTGATCTTCCTGCCTTAGCCTCCCAAGCCACAGGGATTACAGGGGTGCACCACCACACCTGGCGTACTCCAAGGTTAGACTTCAACTGTTGGATGTAGAGTGATACCATTTACTGAGTGAAGAAACCAAAGAAAACACTGATTTCTAGGGGTAAAGAATTCTCTATTACAGGGCTGGGGATATAGCTCAGTTGGTAGAGTGCCTGCCTTGCAAGCACAAGACCCTGGGTTCAATACCCAACACCACAAAACAAAACAAAACAAAACAAAACAAAGAATTGTCTATTACATGTCCAGCTGAAGATGCCTATCACACATGCACTAGAACTCCTCTATAGATAAAACACTATATAAGTTCCTTAGAACATCAATACATTCAAAGTACCCTATTAAGAAATCCTTGGTCAAAGCTGGGTGAGGTGACACATGCCTGTAAACCCAGGGACTCCAAAAGCTAAGGTAGGAGAATTACAAATTCAAGGCCAGCTTCAGCAACAAAGCAAGATCCTGACTCAAAATTAAAATAGAAAAGGACTGGGAATATAGCTCAATAATAGAGTGCCTCCAGCATCAATCCCCAGTAAGACAACCACAAAGCCTTGGTTAGGAATCCACAACTGCCAAAAAAACTAGCTGGACTGGGGCTATAGTTCAGTTGGTAGAGTGCTTGCCTTGCAAGCACAAGGCCCTGTGGGTTCAATCCCCAGCACCGCCAAAATAAAGAACTAAAATACATTTAGCTTTGCAAATTGGACTGGATAGTCTTTTAAAAGCCTGAACCTACTCACCATAGGTAAATTATGGAATCAATACAGATACCCATCAATAGATGAATGGATTAAGAAATTGTGCTACATATGCAGACACACATACAATGGATTTCTACTCAGCCATAAAAATTATAAAATTATGTCATTTGCTGGTAAATAGGTGGAAATGGAGAATATCATGTTTGCTATGTGAAATAAGCCAGGGCTGGGGTTATGGCTCAGTGGTAGAGCGCTTGCCTGGCACATGTGAGGCACTGGGTTGGATCCTCAACACCACATAAAAATAACTATGTTGCACGACTGTAATCCCAGGGACTTGGGAGGCTGAGGCAGGATTGCCAGTTCAAAGTCAGCCTCAGCAAAAGCAAGACACTAAGTAACTCAGTGAGACCCTGTCTCTAAATAAAATACAAAATAAGTCAGACTTTTTTTTTTTTTTTTTTTTTGTGGTGCTGGGGATCGAACCCAGGGCCTTGTGCTTACATGGCAAGCACTCTACCAACTAAGCTATATCCCCAGCTAAAATACAAAATAAGGCTGCGGATGTGGCTCAGTGGTCGAGTCCCCCTGAGCTCAATCCCCAGTACCCCCCAAAAATAAAAAAAAAAATAAAAAGGTACTGTGTCCATTTACAACTAAAAAAAAAAAAAAAAAAAAGAAAGAAAGGAAAGGAAAAAAAAGCCAAACTCAAAGGTTAAATGTTTTCTCTCATATGCAGAAGCTCAAATAAAATAAAAGCAGGCTGGGGATGTGGCTCAGTGGTAAAGCACTTGCTCTGCATGTGGGAGGCACTAGGTTCAATCCCCAGCACCACAAAAGAAAAAATAAATAGAAATAGTAATTTAATAAAATAAAGTGGGAGGGAAGGATAGGAAAACAAAGGAAAAAATCATTAATGTAGATCAAGAGGCGGCGGGGGGGATGGGAAAGGGAAGGAAACGCAGAATGAATTCTTTTAAAAATGAATTCTTTTAAAAATCACTTTATGAGCCAGGCGTGATGGTCCATGCCTGTAATCCCAGCGGCTCAGGAGGTTGAGATAGAAGTTCAAAGCCAGCCTCAGCACAGGCAAGGCGCTAAGCAACTCAGTGAAACCCTGTCTCTAAATAAAATACAAAATAGGGCTGGGGATGTGGCTCAGTGGCCAATCTCCAGTTCAAAAAAATAAATAAAAAATAAATCACATTGTGGGCATATATAAATATGCCACGGGGAATTTCACCTGTATACATGAATAAAAAGAACTAATTAAATATAGACAAGTGAAAGAAAAGTCTAGTGGAGAATTAAGAATGGGGGACCAGAGGGAAAAGGGGAAAAGAAAAAGGGGGATCATGAATTGAAATCGAATTCCATGCATGCATGAGTTTACCAGGATGAATCCAACTACTATGTATAACTATAAAGCTCTAACAATTAAAAAAAAAAAAAAAAAAATTTTTTTTTTTTTTTTTTTAAATAAACAGGGATCACCTTGCTGGGCACAGTAACACACACCTGTAATCCCAGTGACTCATGAGGCTGAGGCAGGAGGATCACAGCCAGCCTCGGCAAATTAGTGAGGCCTTAAACGCTCAGTGGGACCCTGTCTCAAAATTTCAAATTTAGCCAGGCGCAGTGGTGCACGCTTGTAATCCCAGCACTTGGGAGGCTGAGGCAAGAGGATCGCGAGTTCAAAGCCAGCCTCAGCAATTTAGTGAGGCCCTAAGCAACTCAGTGAGACCCTGTCTCTAAATAAAATAAAAATAGGGCTGGGGATGTGGCTCAGTGACAGAGTGCCCCTGGGTTCAATCCCCAGTACCAAAAAAAAAAATAAAATAAAAAATAAAAAAAAAAATAAAATTTTAAAGAAAAAAAAAAGGGCTAGGGATGTGGCTCAGTGGTTAAGTACCCCTGGGTTCAATCCAGGGTACAAAAAACAAAACAGAACAAAACAAAAAACACCTAAAGAGGTCATTCCCAACTTAAGAAGAAATAGGAATAAATATCTTTCAGAGCTCCTTCTGGATCAGATCTTAACTCAGGCACACTTAACCAATGAGCCCAGCCCCAGTCTTTTTTATTTTTTGAGACAGGCTCTCACTAAGTTGCTGAGGGTCTCACTAAATTGCTGAAGCTAGCTTACTTGAAATCCTCCTGTCTCAGCCTCCAGAGCCACTGGGATTATAGTTATATGCCACCACACCTGGCTAGAATTCTATTTTTTATGAACAACCAGTGTTTAGCTCCTCTACTAAAAATTAATGAGTGACTCTAACAAGTTTAACCCAATCTTAGTCTCAGACCTAATAACCAGGAAAATTTTATTTACACTGTGAAATATGCTAAAATTGATTTTAAAAGCAGAACACAAAAATTATGAATTGACCTAATTAAGTCTTGGTCTAAGAACAATCTCCTATTAAGAACTGTCTTATGTACACAGGGTGTGCTACGCTTTTGTTTTTCTGGCACCTAGTTTGATGCCCCTACCACCTAGGAGGCATTTAGTAAATAGCAGACGAATAAAAAGCACAGCTGTAATAAAATGTTAATGGTCGAACTAGGTGATGGAGAGTCTTCATAAACTTCTTTCAATTTCACTCTCTAAGTATTAAACAATGACAATTTAAAGCCTAAAATTTTGTAATAATTTTGAAAAGATATGAAGACAATATGTCCAAAATAAATCAAAGCCTAAGTTTGTTTTTTATTTATTTATTTTATTTTTTTGCAGTACTAGGAATTGACTCCAGGGGCACTCGACCACCAAGTTACATTCCTAGCCTTTTTATTTTTATTCTGAGACAGGGTGTCAATAAGCTGCAGAAGCTGGCCTCATATTTGCAATCCTCCTGCCTCAACCTCCAGTGTCACTGGGATTACAGGCTGGCACCACTAAGCCTTTTACTTTCTAAATGTATTTTGTATTTGTACTTATCCCTTTCACATAGGGTTTCAATATTTAAGTTCCACAAAAAGATCACCCTTTAAAATTTCCCCATATCCTGAGGGGCACTAGTGTTCAAATATGGAAGATGCCCAGTGCATAAATATTTTAGCACAATACGTACACGTTTGGGCTGGCGGGTAGCTTAGTGGTAGATTCCTAGTACCTCCACCAAAAACAAAAAAAAGGTATGTTCTTAATAATTTGGGGGAATTTCACCAAAATTCCTCAAATGAGAATATGTTGAAGATCTTCAAAAAGAACAGCAAATTTATTCTGGGCACGGTGCTATGCACCTGTAATCCCAACAACGCAGGAAGCTGAGGTAGAATGTCAAGTTTGAAGCCTAGTCTCAGCAATTTAGCAGGATCCTGTCTTAATAATAGACTGAAGATGTAGCTCAGTGGTGAAGAGCCCTCCTAGGTTCAACTCCCAGTACCAAAAGAAAGCCCAAATTTATATATGAAAACAAAGTATGAGCAAAGGGTAGGAATGGTAGCACAAGTATGCAGTTCCAGCAACTCTGGAGGATGAGGCAGAAGAATGGCAAATTCCAGGGCAGCCGTGGCAATTTAATGAGACCATCTCAAAATAAAAAATAATGGGCCGGGCGCAGTGGCGCACGCCTGTAATCCCAGCACTTGAGAGGCTGAGGCAGGAGGATCGCGAGTTCAAAGCCAGCCTCAGCAACTTAGCAAGGCCCTAAGCAACTCAGTGAGACCCTGTCTCTAAATAAAATACAAAAAATACTGCTGGGGATGTGGCTCAATGGCCAATTGCCCCTGAATTCAATCCCCAGTTCCAAAAAAAAAAAAGAAAGAAAAAGAATGGGAGCTGGGCACAGTGGCACACACCTGTAATCCAAGCGACTTGGGAGGCTGAGTCAGGAGGATCGCAAGTTCAAAGCCGGCCTCAGCAACTTAGCGAGGCCCTAAGCAACTCAGTGAAAAAAAAAAAAAAGTCTGGGGATATGGCTCAGTGGTTAAGCCTCCCTGGGTTCAATCCCTGGTACCTAATAATAATAATAATAATAATAATAGGGATGTAGTTCAATGGTATAGTGCCCTTGGGTTCAATCCTCAGTACCAAAAAGCAAACAAACAAACAAGCAAAATTACAAACACAGTGCCAGATATGATGGCTCAGACTATAATCCTACTGACTTGGGAGGCTGAGGCAGGAGGATCATATGTTTGAGGCCAACCTTGACAATTTAGCATGGCTCTAAACTGTGACAAAATAAAAAGTTTTTAAAAAGTGTTAGGGGGGCTGGGGATATAGCTCAGTTGGTAGAGTGCTAGCCTTGTAAGCACAAGGCCCTGGGTTCACCCCCCAGAACTAAAAAAAAAAAGTGTTAGGGATGTAGCTCAGTGGTGAAGCATCCCTGGGTTCAATTCCCAGTACAAACAAACATTGAGCACAACATTCTCCTACTACAGTATAAATAAAATACATTAAATTGAAGCTTTGAACACTCAAAAAGTTTGTGACTTCACCATTTCCTTCAAATATCCTTAGGTGTCATAGATTTTAAGCCCAAACATCAGAGCAAGCTCTATTTGGGGACTTGGTATTTCATTATGTAGGTAAATTCTTCAAGTCTAAAAAAAAAAATTTTTTTTCTCATTTTTTATATATTCAGGAAGACAAAAACAAAAAACACAAAAAACAAAATACTTTTGCTGTCAGGTTGAATGAACAAATCTAGGATTTAGAGTTTTAGTTAAACTTGCAAATGCCACCTTTAAGCCTGGCACTGTAGCGCACTCCTGTAATCCCTGCAGCTGGAGAGGCCGAGGCAAGAGGATCACCAGTTTAAAGCCAGCCTCAGCAGAAGTTAGGGGCTAAGCAATTCAGTGAGACCCAAGGGGCTGGGGATGCAGCAGTTTAATAGTTCAATCCCCAGTACCACAACCCTCCCAAAAAAATCCTGTTTACTTCCCAGTATATGTTCAAAGACACTACTACCTCCTTTTCTTTGTATCTACATACCGTTTCCCTAAATAAAATGCAAATGCCCCTACAACAAATTTATGCTTGGATCAGCAGGATTAAAAATTTTCTGACCTCTACAGCTAAGAATGTAATTAAGTGGTATATACAGCCTCTATTATTAATGCTTTGTCCATAAAACCACATTTATTTCCAAAGCAGTTAAATATTTAAAATGTTCCAACAAAAAAATTTTAAATGGATTAAAAAAAAGAGAACCTGACAAAAAATTTTACCAAGTTCACTCATTTTCTTATTAAAGTAAAATAGGAACTAGCTAAATGAATATAGTTTGATGTATTTCTGGTTTAATATTAGAATCATAACACTAACCAAAACATCTTAAGCATTTTCATGAGTAATTGATATACCAAGTGCATAATAAAACTGATATGTCAAGAATACACATGTATATTCATCCAACAAAAGTTTTGTAATAGTATGCCAATCTGCTTTCTAGTCTCCGGAAACGTTTTTCAAAAAAAAATGCATTAAGGGTAAGTATACATATCAATTCCTCACCTGTCGTTCACAATAAGCTTTCATTAGTTTACTAAGTGGTGTATGCCTCTTAATCTTAAACTGCACCACAGAACCATCCTGCCCCGCCACTTTCAAGTTAATATGATCGTTGTTCTCAGTCTTGACTCCTTCCTGTTGAAAGAAAAATAAAGTATTGTTTGGAAAATGTGAAAAACTTAAAAACAGTAGCAGCAACAGCAGCACAAGTTGCTTCAAAAAAATCAACAGGTTTCTTGTTAGGTATGATCAAGCAGCATACAGGTATTTTCAAACCCCAAAATTAATCTAAATACTCGAAATTCTGCAGCATCAGATAGCTGTCACAGAACCGAATAGTTTACACGAAACACTATCAATGACAACAATACATTTTAAAAGATGGGTCCCGCTCAATTTATTACAACGTTCTCTTCAAGATGAAGTCTATTTTCTGTCACTGCCAAAATATATACCCCCCCCCAAAAAAAAAGATAAAAATAAGTGTCCTTTCTCTCCGCAAAGCACTTCAAGTACAATTGCTGAAACAGTGCAGGGAGAGAAATTGCAATTCAAAACTCATTTCTCTTGTTAGAAAGTTACCAAACTCTAATAACTCAAACCCTATGTCTGTGTTAAAAAACTCAAGGGAGGCAAACCCTCCGATTCTCCCCGGAGCAGCCTTGGGAACTCAGAACCGCGAGCCACCTCCGCTATCAGAAGCATCGTTTTGGTTTATTTGCTGCTAGGAGCTTCCCTTCCCTCCCCTTTGTTGTCATGGGTCAAACATGCAGTTTTCTTCCCAGTCTTCCGTGTGCACGCCGACCCAACCCCAAGTTCACCAGGATCAAGGGTGGGAAGGATTTTGCAGCCCCTCAATCACTCCAAAAGCAGTGCCGAGGGAGGGGAGCGCGTCAAACCACCCCGGGCGGCAGGTCCCCCGTGGCCTGGAGATGCGCGTCCCTGGTCCTCAAGGGAAGACTCCGGGGCCTCCAGGTCCCGCTCCGCTCCGAAGTTCAGCCCCACTCGGACCTCGGCCTCCAACTTCGAGGAGCCACATGGGCCCCGCGGCTCGGGGGCAGCTGGCACCGGGCAGGGCCGCCGCCCCTCCCCCTCAGGCCCCGCGGCCACGGAGGTGGGGACCTCTCCCCGGGAACCCCCGGCCGCCGGCATCCGGCTCCCGGCGCGCCCGCGCTCCATTGATTCCCCCAGCGTCGCCGGCCGCCGCGGCCCCGGGAGGGTCCCGCACGCCCGCCGCCCCCACCCCGAGCGCCGCAGTCGCGGGCCGGGGAGTCTTGCGGCCGGCGGGCGGCACGGCTCGGTAGCGGGGTCCGCGGAGGCTGGGCACCGCGCGCCCAACGTCCTCCTCACGCGCAGGCGGCCGTCCGAGCAGCCCGCGCGGGACCGGGGCCCGCGGGCGCCCGCGATTCGTCGCCCGCCTCGCGCCGCGCGCGCGCGGAGGCCCCGGGGGCGGGGGAGGGCGGCGGGCCTCCTCCGGCGCGGGAGGGAGGAAGCGAGGGAGGAAGGGAGGGAGGGAGGAAAATGGCGCGGAGCGCCCGGGCCTGAGCCGCGGCCGGCCTTGTGGGGGGCCCGGGAGGCGCTGGGAGCCCGCCGCAGGCTCGGGCCGGCCCCCGGTCGCCGGCGTCCCCCGGCAGCGCGACGAGGCGAGGCGGCCGGCGCCAAGCTCACCTTGGGCTTTTCGTCGGCCATGGCGAGCGCCGGAGTCTCCTCAGCTGCCGCTTCACAAAAGAGGTACCAGGTCCGCACCGAACGAGCACACAAGCAGCTCCAGGAGCGGCAGAAGAAGGAGGCGGCAGCGGTGGACGAGGGAGAGGGCGCGCGCACGTCGTGCGCTCCCTCCCCCCACCCTGCGTGCGCGAGCACGAGCCGCCGGGGTCTCCTATTGGCTGCAGCCTCACGGGAGCGCGCAACGCTTACATAACCACCCCCACCCCCCGCCCCGCGCCGCCGCCGCCTGGGCCAGGCGCCCGCCAGGCCGGCGGGAAGAGGCGCGGACACGCGCACCTCGGCCGCCGCGGGGGCGCGCCTGGCTCTGGGCGGGGCTGTATTGTCCTCCTTCTGTGGTGGAGCATAATCAAAATGGCTTCCAGCTGGTCCTCGGCGAGGACGCGGGAGGCTCGAGGCCTCCGACGTGAGCCTTGGGCCGGGGAAGGCGGCCCGACTGAACGTGGAAGGGGGAGCCTCAGCCAAGCCCAGCATGAGGCTCCGAGGCACGCTGTCCTTCCGCGGGCCAGCCCCGCACTTCCTCCGGCGACCCCGAGGGCGTTGCAGCTGCACCCTCAACAGGCTGCCACCGGCTCCCGCCTCCTGCGACGACCGCGTCGCGCCGCGGGGAGCCTGGGCTTGGACTGGCTTATCATTCCCGGGCTCCTGGCCCCGGCCCGTCGTCCGGCTCCAGGAGGAAACGCTCCACCAGGGCGCAGCCACTCGACGCTCCCGCGCCGACGCGCTGCCCCGTGGCCCGGTCACCCACGGCCAGGCCCAGGGGCCGCGGCCACGCCGCGCAGCCCGCCTTGTGCCCTGAGACCCTGCGCGTTCCTCTCAGTGCAGGGGACCAACTCGATTCTGTTAGGTTACCACCAGGGCGCTCTTCATTCCTGGTCACACAGCTTGAAAAAGTGCCCGTGCCAGCTGTCTCCACCCCTCACCTCCCACTCGCTCCTGGGTCCTCTGCAATCTGGTGCTGTCCCCTTAGCGCCACTAAAAGTCACCTTTGCTGAATCCACTGTGCGACCCATTTGTCATCCCTTCTGTTGAATTCCTTGAAACTTTGCAGGAAGTAGGTTTTCCTCTCACCTCTGGCCTGGCCTTTAGCACTCAGCAATTTTTTTTTTTTTTCTTCCCCAACCCTTCCCTTAACTGTTCCTTGGGTTTTGTTCTAATCCCCTTTCTCTTATTGTATTCCCTCTCCTGGGACAGTTCTGCCCACTTCCATTACCATCTATTTCCCAGTGATTCTCAAATGGAAGTGAGTGGGATTGTATTTCTAGTCCAGATCTGTCTTCAAACTTCAAACTTCTGAACATCTCCACTTGGATGTCTCACACAAACTCAGCAGATACCAACTAAACTCATTTTACCTTCCAGGACCTGTCCTCTTCCAGACCCACACCCTTATACCAAATGGCATATCATCACACAGCTTCTCCACACCAAAGAGCCTGAGGTCATTCTTATCTCCCTCTTGTCCTTCCATAAACTCCCCATCCAATCAATCTCTGATTCTTTCCTAGTCCACCTTCTAAATATCTACCAAATCTGTCTACCTCCTTTTAACCGTTGGCTTCCTTGGCTTCGGGTGCAGCTGCATGTGATGGGCCCTTTCTACTGCACCTTGGGGAGAAAGAGGATGAAGGACCTGGATGTGAGACAAGCCAAGGCAGGCAGATTGATCAGAGAAGGCAGGGAAGTCCAATTCCGTCTGGTCCACTGCCCTCCTAAGTGGTATTCTTGGGGGGTTTTTGTTTATTTTAAACTGGTCTTGTTTTATTCAACTCCCATGGTACCTGGATATTTAAATGAGGCATAATCGGTTAGAGCATTGGTTTAAATAAGAATCTCAAGGTCCTTTGCAGTGTGGCTCTGAAATATACCTTTTAACAAGCTTCTCTGATGATTCTTTTTTTTAAGCTTAAAACAAATATATTCTCTCATTTCCAGAGGCCAAAAGTCTAAAATGAAGGTATCAGCAGCATGTGCTTCCTGTAAAGGCTCCACCTTCGGAAGGTTCCAGGCCTTCTTCACTTGGCTTCATCACTCCAGTCTCTGCCTGCATCATCATGTGGTCTCCTCTATGTCCCTGGAGATTGTTAAGCACACTAACTTTGAAAACCACAGACCATTTTAAAATAAAAATGAAGAAGTCCCTGACCTTCTCTGGTTCTATGGCAATTCTCTGCCTTACATGGTTAATGCCAAAATTCGTGTGAGATCTTTTTCTTTTCTTTTTTGTTTTGTTTTTTTTTACAGTGCTGGGGATTGAACTCAGGGCCTTGTGCTTGACAGGCAAGCACCCTACCAGCTGAGCTACATCCCCAGCCCTTGAGCTAGATCCCCAGCCCTTCGTGTGAGATCTACAAAGCCCTTTGAGAGTTAATCCAAACCAACCACTCTAGCCTCCTTTCTCATCATTTCCTCCTTGAAATTCTGCTTTGGTCATAATCAATTACTTGGGGTTCTTGAATGTGCCCGTACTTTCTCAATGCTAAGCTTTCGTCCATTGTAGATGCTCAAAGAATGAGTCAATAAATTAAAACTATGACTGTGCGTAAGGTCCTGTGGCACTGGGGATACAAAGAGCAAAGTCTCTGATTCTGCTATCATGGTAGTACACGCCTGTAATCACAGTGACTCGAGACTGAGACAGGAGGATCGAAAATTCATGACCAGCCACAGCAATTTAGTGAGGCCCTATCCAACTTAGTGAGAACAAGTCTTAACAAAGGGGGTGGGCTGTAATCCCAGCACTTAGGGGGCTGAGACAGGAGGATTGCAAGTTCAAAGCCAGCTTCAGCAACTTAGCGAGGCCCTAAGCAACTCAGTGAGACCCTGTCTCTAAATAAAATACAAAATAGGGCTGGGGATGTGGCTCAGTGGTGGAGTGCCCCTGGGTTCAATCCCCAGTACCAAAACAAAAAAGGGGGGCGGGGAGTTGGAGTTGGGGATGTAGCTCAGTGGTAAAGTGCCCCTGGATTCAATCCCAGTACTAAAAAAAAAAAAAGGAAAAGAAAATCTTTGATTCTAGTAATATAATTGAGGAGGAAGAGGAAATGCACAAGAAATGAAAGGGAAGGAGAACCAACAATTGTTGGACACCTGCACCAAGTGGGGCTTTACTACTGTTAGCTCATTTTCTCCTCACACAAACTCAAGATGAGTGTCCTATTTATTTGCTTGCAAAGTTAAATACCTTGCCCAATATCAGCTCAAAAATAGTGTTGATTGAGTGCCTACTACATGCCAAGGAATGAACATCCTGGATGCCCTGACAGGTCCTGGGGAGAGAAAAAAAGAGATGCCATCCCTGTCCAGAAGGCTATCCTGAGTCCAGGTTTCCTGATACCACACCACATCTTCCAACCTTGCAAGACTGTAGAACTATCAAAGAGGAGTATGGCATGTGAAACTTACTCTCATTAACACACCAGGCCTCCAATAATGGAAGGGTTCTTCAGTCATTGGCTTCAGTGGGTCTTGGCAATATCCCCCTCCAAAGTTATGCAACAGAATCACCTTTACACAAAGGAGGGTTCTGATTACAATGCATATTTAAATGTGTGAGCAATATGTATTTCAATGACAGGCTGGAATGATGTAACCTGGGCCTAAGGAATCTACTGAAGTCATATATTGAAGATCTTTTTCCAATCTCCAGGAAAAAATTATTCTGAAAATAACAGGCCGGGCATGGTGACGCACACCTGTAATCCCAGCACTTGGGAGGCTGAGGCAGGAGGATCTCGAGTTCAAAGCCAGCCTCAGCAACTGAGCGAGGCCCTAAGTAATTCAGTGAGACTCTGTCTCTAAATAAAATACAAAATAATACAAAATAGGGCTGGGGATGTGGCTCAGTGGTGGAGTGCCCCTGGGTTCAGTCCCCAGTACCAAAAGAAAAAAAAAAAAAAAATAGCCATAGCATACATTAACTCCTCAACGAGTAGTATGTACTCACAAAGCCTCTAATAATTATCTTCTCTTTTTTTTCTTAATATTTTTGTGGCACTCCGGATTGAATCCAGGGTCTTACATATCCTAGGCAAGGGCTCTACACCTGAGTTACATCCCTAGCCCTTTAAAAATACTCTATTTGAGATAAGGTCTAGCTAAGTTGCCTAAACAGGCCTCGAACTTTCAGTCTTCCTGTCTCAGCTTTCCAAGTAGCTAAATATCTTCATTTTACAGAAGAAGAAAATGAAACAGAGAGGTTGGACCAAATGATCACCCAGCTTGAAAGGCATGACTCACTCTCTCTCTCTCTCTCTCCATTTTTTATATATATAAAAGGGAAAAACATCCTAGAAGAAAAGGTGGACGCCACTTTGACCTGAATTTTTATTTGTTTCCCAGCAAGATGGAAATTTCATGAAAGCAAAATATGTCTTGTTCAGAGATTTTTGGATCTTTGGTTTTTGTTGTTGTTGTTGTTTTGTTGTTGTTGTTGTTTTTAATACTGGGGATTAAACTTTACCTCTGAGCTGTACCTTCAGCTTTTCTTGTTTCTTGAGACAGGGTCTTGCTAAATATCCCAGTGTGGCCTCAGCCTTGCAATCCTCTCACCTCAGCCTCTGGAGTAGCTGAGATTATATAGGCCTGCACCACTGCACCCTGCTTGTTCATGATCCCGCGCCCACCCCATGTTTAGTGCAGTTCTTGGACTATATAAGGAATGAATAAGGAGTGAGTGGGTAATGAGAAGTTTTCACTATTAGGGACTTCACTAGAGACTCATATAAGAAAAGCTTAATTCCTCTTGGACCCTAATTAAATAGGTCTCATTTAACAAAGACAAAGATGACAAAGATCCTCCTTTGTCTCATTTTCTTCTTTTGTAAAATGAAGATATTTAGCTACTTGGGAAGCTGAGACAGGAAGATTGAAAGTTCGAGGCCTGGCTAGGCAACTTAGCTAGACCTTATCTCAACCATTAGCATTATTGATATTAGAAGTAGAAGTAAAAGTAGTGAATCAGCCAAAACATACTGCCTAAAGCCAGGTGCCAAGAAAAAAAAAAATCATTTCCAAAAGGAGCAGGGGAACAAGATTTATACAATCTGTTTAGAGCTTTAAATCCTTGCCAAACTAGGTGTGATAACACATGCCCGTAATCCTGGTTACTTGGGAGTCTGAGGTGGGAGGATCGCAACCTGAACAGTTTATTGTGATTGCATCTCAAAATGAGAAATAAAAGGGTTGAATGTAGCACCAGAGGTGGAGTACTTCCCTAATGTGCAAAAGTTCTAGCATCACAAAAAAAATCAATAAAGTAAATCCTTGCTGAAATGATTTAGAAGCATGTAAGTGAATTTGATATAGATGACTAAACTGAGCATACTTAAACATCATTTCCTTCTTGCTCTAACAGTTTAGTTAAGTCCCTGTGAATACTACAGGTATACAGAATACTCAATTCCTCAAATCTACAGGAAGTCTGGAGACAGAAAGGTAAAGATGTAGATATCTTTCAGCTTTCTAGCTTGGATCATGGAATGGAGATGGGAGGCACAATTCTATCAGCAGTCAATGCCAAGAACCTAGATATACCTCTTTAAATGGACCACCTGAAGAGCCAGGTGTGATGGCACATGCCTGTAATCTCAGCTACATGGCAGGCTGAGGCAGGAGGACTGCAAGTTCAAGGTCAGCCTGAGCAATTTAGGGAGACTCTCCTTTCGCAATAAAAAATAAAGTTAAAAAAAAAAAAAAAAGTGCTGGGGATGTGACTGAGTGGTAGAGTGTCCCGGTACTGCCTAAATAAATAAGTGCATCAAATGGGATACAGAATACAGGAAAGTATTATCCCACTTAACAATATGAATATGTGTATTCACTGGTTTTGTGTGTGTTTGTGGTGCTGGGGTTGAACCCAGGCCTCACACGTGCTAGTTCTATCATTGAGCTATATCCCCAGTCTGGCCTCAAACTTGTGATCCTTCTGCCTTAGCCTCTTGAGTCTGGGATTGTGGTATGTGCCGCTGTACCTGGCTGCAGTAGTAACTTCTAGTACTTTTACTGAAATTACCCAAAACACCTAAGTAATGGTTCCCAAATGCCTTTCAGTTATGCAGCCTCTCCATTGGTATAACAATTTCAAGTTATTCTTACTCTGTTAATGTTCCAATCCTACTTTTCTGTCCTTTACTGGATTCTAGCAGGGCAGTGGGAATGAGCTATGTGACTTGAAACAGTTTGTTTCATGAAATGAACAGAAATAGCCAGGTTTGATATCACATGCCTGAAATCCCCACTACTCAGGAGTCTGAGGCAAGAGGATAGGCCAGCCTGGAAATTTACCTCTGTCGCAAAATAAAATAAAAAGGAGCCAGGCACAATGGCACATTCCTGTAATCCGAGCAGCTCAGGAGGCTGAGGCATGAGGATCCCAAGTTTAAAGTCAGCCTCAGCAATTTAGCAAGGCACTTAGCAACTCAGTGAGACCCTATCTCTAATAAAATATTAAAAACAGACTGGGGATGTGACTCAGTGGTTAAGTGCCCTGGGTTCAATCCCTGGGACAAAAATAAAATAAAATAAAATAAAATAAAATAAAATAAAATAAAATAAAATAAAGAGGGTTGGGATGTAATTGAGTGGTAAACACCCTATATATGTGAGACCCTGGCTTCTATCCCCAGCATCTCAAACAAAAGAACCCCCCCCACACACACAAAACAACACCCAGAAACAAAATGGACACATAGCTATCTATCCTCTGCAATATAGATATTATCTGTACTCTTCAAGCTCCTCTTTGTTATTGATTATTCTCACTCTGAGGTGGGGAGGACAGAATTGAAAAGATGGTTCTCAAAGGGTGGTCCCCCAAAGGATAAAGACTTCACTTTGGGACTTAATAGAAATGCAAATACAGGGCCGGATCCAGACCTGCTGAATCAGAAGCTCTGAGCACAGGGCCCAGGAATCAGTAGTTAAAAAAGCTCTCTAGATAATTCAGAGGTTGACAAAGGTTTGAAAACCACAGGGTTTGCCTGGCCGGGTGGCACACACCCATAATCCCAGTGACTCAGGAGGAGGTCAGATTCAAGACCAGTCTCCGCAGTTTAGTGAAACCGTGTCTCAAAATAAAATAAAGTAAAATAAAATGGCTGGGATGTAGCTTAATAGTAGAGTGCCCTTCTGTTCAATCCCCTGGACTATATTGAATTAAAAACAAAACAAAGCAAAACAAAACAGCAATAACAAAAAACCCTTAGGTGGTGGTGAAACTTTCACCGCTACAATAATAAATTTGACACGTTTGTTAAATTAAAAATATTTTTGGTACTGGGGATTGAACTACGGGCGCTTTGCCACTGAGCTATGTCCCAAATCCTTTTACTTTTTCATTTTGTGACAGGGTCTCACTAAATTACCCAGGCTGGACTCAAACTTGCCTCAGCCTCCTAAGTCCCTGGGAGTTGCTGGAATTATGGGTGTGTACCACAATGCCCAGCATTTTTGTGTTTTTATTATTATCACTTTTAATATTTTTAGTTGTAGATGGACACAATATCCTTATTTATTTATTTATTTTTGTGTGTGTGTGGTGCTGAGGATCGAACCCAGGCCTCACAGGTGGTAGGTAGGTGCTCTACCACTGAGTTACAACCCCTGCCTGCCCATATTTTGTGGTTTTTTTTGGGGGGGGGGGCAGGTACTGGGGATTGAACCCAGGGGCACTCCACCACTGAGCCACATCCCCAGCCCTATTTTGCATTTTTTAATTTAGAGACAGGGTCTCACTGAGTTGCTTAGGGCCTCACTAAGTTGCTGAGGCTGGCTTTGAATTCCTGATCCTCCTGTCTCAGCCTCCCAGGAGATTTTACCTGCTGGGATTCCAGGCATGCACCACCGTGCCCGGCCATATTTTGTTCTTAAAATTATTTTAGATAACTTTTTAAAAATATATAGCTTTTTTTAGCCGGGCGCGGTGGCGCACGCCTGTAATCCAAGCGATTTGGGAGGCTGAGTCAGGAGGATCGCGAGTTCAAAGCCAGCCTCAGCAACTTAGCAAGGCCCTTAGCAACTCAGTGAGACCCTGTCTCTAAATAAAAAATACAAATAGGTCTGGGGATGTGGTTCAGTGGCCGAGTGTCCCTGAGTTCAATCCCTGGTTCCAAAAGAAAAAGATAAATAAATAAATAAAAAATAAAAAAATACAGCTTTTTTAAAATAGCTGTTGATAGACCTTTATTTTATTTGTTTACATATATATGGTACTGAGAATCAAACCCAGGGTCTTGCACATGCCAGGCAAGTGCTCTACCACTGAGCCACAACCCCAGCCCTGGAGATAACTTTTTTTTTTTCTTTTTTTTGTGGGTACTGGGGATCAAACCCAGGGCATTCCACCACTGAGCCACATCCCCAGCCCTATTTTGTATTTTATTTAGAGACAGGGTCTCACTGAGTTGCTTAGCACCTCAATAAATTGCTGAGGCTGGCCTTGAACTTGAGATCCTCCTGTCTCAGTCTTCCAAGAAGCTGAGATTACAGTCCCATATCACCACACCCACTTTAAATGATCTCTTGGCTGGGCGTGGTGGTGCACGCCTGTAATTCAAGTGACTTGGGAGGCTGAGTCAGGAGGATCATGAGTTCAAAGCCAGCCTCAGCAACTTAGCGAGGCCCTAAGCAACTCAGTGAGACCCTGTCTCTAAATAAAATACAAAATAGGGCTGGGGATGTGGCTCAGTGGCC
>JAJEJO010001987.1:212990-224116 GCA_020662805.1 Glaucomys volans
CAAGGCAAACACTCTACCAACTGAGCTATATCCCCAGCCCAGTGCCTGAATATTGATTTGGGGTTTGTAAGTAAATTTTAATGAGATGATAAATTCACAAGTAGGGAATCTGGATAATGAGGACCTGCTATATTTATTCCAAGTATGTGTATGTACATAAATGTACTTGACTTGAAATTTCTTTCCTTTTTTGGTGGTATTTGGGACTGAACCTATGGTCTTGTACATGCTAGATAAGTACTGTACCACTGAGCTACCTCCCCAGCCCTTGTATTTTTTATTTTGACACAGCGTTTAACTAAGTTGCCCAGGTTGGCCTTGAACTTGAGATCCTCCTGCCTCAGACTCCAGGGTAGCTGGGATTATAGGTGTGCCCCACCAAGCCTGGCTTTGAGATGAAATTTCTATGAATCAATGTTTTATTTGATTTATATTTTCTGTTTATTTTTTATATGTTGATCAGAACCTATAATGGGCTATAACTGGCAGTTTGATAAACATGGTCAGGGGTAAAACTATGAGAATGGTGTGATAAATGGCTTCTGAAGAGCGTCCATGGAACTGTAATCCCAGCACTCAAGAGGCTGAGACAGGAGGATCTCAAGTTTGAGACCAGCCTCAGTAACTTAGGGAGAACCTGTCTCAAAATTTTTAAAAAAGGACTGGGGATATGACTCAGGGGTAGGGCACCCCTGAGATTCAAGGTCCATAGTACCTGCCCCCAAAACAAAGAAAAAAAGAAAAAAGCCATCTGAGGAGCCGAGAACTGCCCAAAGAGTCATAAAACCTCACAGGACCAGACCTGCGCCATCATTCACAGTCCTGCCTCTCCTTGCAGGTGACTGTCTTAGTGCTGCAGGGGCGGCTCGACGAGGCCCGACAGATGCTGTCCAAGGAGGCAGATGCCAGCCCCCCGTCTGCAGGCATGTGTCGCATCCTGGGGGACCTGATGAGGACAATGCCTATCCTCAGCGTATGTGGAACTCGCCTCGCTTGCCGGGTCACAGGAGCTGTGGGTGATTCCTTGAAACAAAGGGTTGGTGCGTTGGCATCTCATGCTAGTCTCCCCCTCAGCCTGGCAACACCCAGACGCTGACTGAGCTGGAGCTGAAGTGGCAGCACTGGCGTGAGGAGTGCGAGCGGCACCTGCAGGACGGCACGTTTGCGTCCAGCCCCCGCCTGGAGTCTCTCTGCAAGGTTTGGGGAAGCAGTTGGGTTGGGTCCTGATGGCCTTCCCTGGGGCTGTGGCATCCCTTGGAGCCACAGCAGAAGCTGGCTTCTCCTTGGACAGGGCTGTCCCTAGCTGTGCTGGGAAAGAAGGGACTTTTGGCTTCTAGTTGAAAGCTTGGGCCCCAGCTGAGATCAGCAAAACCGGAGAGAAGCTGCCCCTCGAGGAGGCTGGAGCTCAGGGAATTTCTCTCCTCAGATCATGCTTGGGGATGAGGCCGCCCTGTTAGAGCAGAAGGAGCTTCTGAGTAACTGGTACCATTTCCTAGTGACTCGGCTTCTGTACTCTCATCCCACAGTAAAACCCATTGATCTGCACTTCTATGCCCAGGTGAGTGAGCTCTTCACGAGGGGCGGCAGTCCTGGGGTCTCCTTGTGCATCTTTGAGTTGAACTTCCCTAGGAATAGGAAGGCTGTTTCAGCCATTTTTGAAGGAACCCATTATCATTATCCCCCTCCAGGGGTCCCTGTATAGCAGGCCTGACTGTTCCCCTAAATCTGTGCTTCCATGCTGGGGATTGAGTGGCTCATCACCTTTCCACAGTCCAGCCTGGACATGTTCCTGGGAGGTGAGAGCAGCCCAGAGCCCCTGGACAACATCTTGATGGCGGCCTTCGAGTTTGACATCCACCAAGTGATCAAGGAATGCAGGTAGGACCCTCTCCTCCTACCACTTTAGCTTCCTTTTTCTCTTTTTTGGGTGGTACTGGGACTTGAACTCAGGAGTGCTGTACCACGGAGGTACCTGCCCAACACTTTTCTTTAGTTTTTTGTCTTGGGATTGAATCCTGGAGAACTTCACCACTGAGTCTCACATCCCCTGCCCATTTCCATTTTTTTTTTTTTTTTTTTTGCGGTGCTGGGGATTGAACCCAGGGCCTTGTGCTTGTGAGGCAGGCACTCTACCAACTGAGCTATATCCCCAGCCCCTTTTTTGTTGTTTTTGAGACAGGGTCTCACTGAGTTGCTTATGGCCTTGCTAAGTTATCAAGGCTGACCTTGAACTTGTGATCCTCCTGCCTCTGCCTTTTGAATTGCTGGGATTACAGGCATGCACCACCACATCCAGCTTTTTCTTTAAATTTTATTTTGAGAGAGGGTCTAGCTAAGTTGCTGAGGCTGGCCTCAAACTTGGGCTCCCACTGCCTCATCCTCTTCTTCTTCTTCTTCTTTTTTTTTTTTTTTTTAGTGCTGGGGATTGAACCAGGGCCTTGTGCTTGCAAGGCAAGCACTCTACCAACTGACCTCTTCTGTAGCTAGGATTACAGGCGTATGCCACCAAGGGTCTTGATCAGTTGCCCAGACTGGCCTTGAACTTGAGATCCTCCTGCCTCAGCCTTCCAAGTAGCTAGGATTTTAGGCGTGCACCACCAGAGCCAGCCAGTTTAACCGTTTTTAGGTGTGCAATTCAGTGGCATTATGTGTATTAACAGTGTTGTGTCCTGTCATCACCAGCCATCTCTAGAACATTCTGTGTCTTCTTTGTCCTTCCTTCTGTAGAACAGCCGCTTTAGTTTATGCTGCTATAACAGAATACCTGAGACTGGGTAATTTATACAGAAGAAAATTATTTTCTCACAGTTTTGGAGACTAGAAAGTCTAAAATAAAGGCACTGGCAGACTTGGTGTCTTATGAGGACTGCTCTCTATTTGCACAGTGGCACCTTCAATGCTGTGGAGGGAGGAGCATTGTGCCCTCACGTGGTAGAAAGTGGAAGGGAATGAACTTCCTCCAGCAGGCCCCTTTGTAAGCTCACGACCTCATCACCTATTGAAGGCCCCACCAATTTTTTTGTTTTGTTTTGTTTTGTTTTGATACTGAGGATTGAACTTAGAAGTGTGCTACCTCTGAGTTATATCCTTTTTTTTTTTCTGTTTTTTTTTTGTTTGTTTGTTTGTTTGTTTGTTTTGAGACAAGGTCTAAGTTGCTTCAATTGGCCTCAAACCTTTGAACCTCCTGCCTTAGCCTCCAGAGTTGCTGGGATTACGGGTGTGTGCCTTAATAAGACTCTCATATTGGCAATGCCTGAAATTTGGAAGAGACACATGTCCCAGCTCCCCTTCTTGGCCAGATGCAGGTAGAAAATAGTTTCTCTCTGGATGAACTTGGGGACTTCCCTGAGGCTTGAGGGCTGTAGTGTTTGTAACTGTTTCCATTTCTGGGATGTTTATTTAAAATAACATTACAGGAAATGACTTTGATATTTAAAATCTAGGTAAACAAGCCTGGTTCTTGGCATCTACTGAGCATACAACCCCTTGCAGGAGAGCATTTCCCAACAGTCTCATTCTAGTTAGTCAGGGATATTAAACTAATGGGCTCAGGTCTGAGATTTCCAGTCTTTTCCCCAAAATGGTGTCCCATCACTGGAGAGCCTCTGGTGGAGCAGGAAAGGGAGGGTCAAACATAATGAATTGAAGGAAGGCTTTCCAGAAGTCTCATATATAGTAAGTAAATAAAAATCTACCCTCCTGGAGGGTGTTGCACTGAAGCTTGCTGGGAAGGGAGGAAGCTGGAGGTGGTGTCAGGAGGCCTTGTTCAGTACCAAGCTCACTGAGCTCGAAGGATTTGTTTTAGTAGATGTGGAGAGGGGAAGGGTTTCCCTCTGCCACATGCTTTTCTTGTTTTGGCCAAAAGAAAGCCAGGACTTCACAAAAATGATACTAGATTTGGGAAAAGAAACATGAGGTTTGTGTCAGTATTGTTTTCACAGGGCTGCACACAGTGATGCTGGTGTGGGGAGTGTGTCCGGAGGTAGAATAACTTCAGGAGACACACACCTCATCATCTGGCCTCCCTGGTGTCTGTTCCAGCAGGTTAAGCCATAGGTCTTCCTGCATCTGCTCCCTCTTTCAGCAGTGGGTCCCACCAGGGCTTCCTTCATAGCCAGATCTGGAATTTTAGGAACAAAACAGATTTGAGCAGACCAGGGGTCTCAGATGCAGGGACTGTAGATGGGCAGAGCACCCTGCTATTCCTAGTGACAGAAGAAAGAGGGAAGTGGCAGGGGAGAGCAGTGGATTTTCTGGATCACATAGTGATGGCAGTCGCGTTGGAGGTGGTGTTGGGCTTGCAGCCCTGTCAAGGCACCTCTGCCTCACAAGCAGCACAGGATCAGGGTCTGCTAGCCGTACATCTCAGTGTTTGCCGGTGTCTGAGCAGGACACTAACTCCTGTTAACTGTGAATAAGGAATTTAAAAGAATTCCTCAGACCTTGTAGGATGTAGTGTCTTCAGAGACAGTAGTGGAGTTTTAAAAACACGCCCTCCTGGATGGGCAATGATTGAATCAGGGTCCTATGGAGAGTCTTCCACAGGCTCACTTGGTCAGACCCAGGAGTAGTTCCTCAGAAAGTGTCTTTTGGAATGGCGCTGGTGGTGTGGGAAGCCTCGCTGCTTGGGGTACTGTGTCAGCTGGATCGTGACTGCTCTGTGGTGGCAGATGAGGGGAATCCTTTTTCAATGTGCTAGCAGGGAGGTTTCCTAATGGGCACCTGGTCACCCCCATGTCAACTACAGACCCTGGGGCAGAGAGGGTAGTGAGAGGTCCTGACTCAGAGGCCCTGGTTTCTCAGGCCTGCTGAGAGCCCTGAGTTTGCTGTCAGCACCTGTGCTTGCCTTTCAGCCCAGAGTTGGAAGACCTGTCAGGTGTCCTCTGAAGTTTAGCTTCTTCCCTCCCTGCAGCCTTGGGAGACGTGCCAGTTCCGTGATTCCTGGCAAAAGCAAGTGGGACTGGCATGCTCTTAAATGAGTTAGCCAAGATGGTCGTAGCTTCTTGCTGCCCTCAGGTTCTCCAGAAATACTGAACTAAAAGGCAGCAGGACTTCCTTCAAAAACCAAGATGTGCAGCAAAAACCAGTGTCTGCTGAATCTTGATTCGTTTGTTTTGGCCCGGCTTGTAACCTTGGATGCAGGGTGGAGCAGAAATTCAGACCTCATGCCCATTTCCAGAAGAGCAGGTCTGCAGGGCTGGGTCAGGCAGAGGGAGGGACAGCCATGGATACTGTAAACCACCAGAAAGCAAGACGAGTTACAGCCGGTGACAGTGGCCTCTGTGTGGGTTACATGACATGTTCACTCTAAGTGTTCTTCCTGCCTCTACAGTTCAGTTTCTAGCAGCTGTTTTGGAGCTTTTCCGTAAGTCTTGCCTGTCTGGACACCAGGCTGTCCACCTGCTCCACAGAAGCTGCTCCTTTAGAGATACCCAGTATGTGCATGAGGGGATCTCAAATGCAGCTGTGCCATTGTCTGACCCTTCAGAGAGATGGGATGGTCTCAGTCAACACTTTGTTTGGAATCAGTTACTTTAGCCCTGCTGCTCGTTTGCCTGAGGCCTTCAGTAGCCACTGACCTCCTGCCTTGGTGGCTGCTGTGAACCTTCAAGGACACACCATGTAGCCTTGTGTTCTGATTTTAGGTGGCATTTGAGCAGACTGGAGCATGTCTTGGCCTGTTGGCTCTGGGTCTCCCATAGCCTCCTCCTGGCCTCTGACATAATTGTCATCTAGAAGTCTGGGCAGCAGCTGCTGTTCCTGGAGGCTATGGGATCTTTCCCCTTTCTGCCCAGTCCCCTCCATTCCCCTTTCCCCTTTTTTCAAATTTGGTGTTGGGGGAACCCAAGGCCACTAAACCGACCATTGAACTATACTGGCAACTTTCTTTTTTCTTTTTTATTTGCTTTCTTGAGAACAGGTCTTGCTGTGTTGCCCAAGCTGGTCTCAAATTCATGGTCTTCCTGCCTTTGCCCCCTGAGGAGCTTATATCTGCATTTTAACAAACATGAAATTCCCAGCTAATTCATATGTATATCCAAGTCTGAGATATCTTTAGAATTAGGATTTTTATGCTGGGCATGGTGGCATACAGGGAGGCTGAGGCCAGAAGATTCCAAGTTTGAGGCCCTAAACAACTTAGTGAGACCTTGTCTCAAATTATCAATCGGGCTGGGGATGTGGCTCAGTAGTTAAGTGCCCCTGGGTTAAATCTACAGTACAAATAAAACCGAAAAAGAAAAAAGAATTTGCCAGGCGCGGTGGTGCACGCCTGTAATCCCAGCACTTGGGAGGCTGAGGCAGGAAGATCGTGAGTTCAAAGCCAGCCTCAGCAACTTAGTGAGGCCCTAAGCAACTCAGTGAGACCCTGTCTCTAAATAAAATACAGAACAGGACTGGGGATGTGGCTCAGAGGCCAAGTGTCCTTGGGTTCAATCCCCAGTGCCAAAAAAAAAAATAAAAAAAAAAAAAGAAAAAAGAATTTGTGTGTGTGTGTGTGTGTGTGTGTGTGTGTGTGTGTGTGTTGCTGGCGATGAACCCAGTGCCTCACACATGCTAGGTAAGTGCTCTGCCACTGAGCTATGGTATCAGTCCTTTTGATTTTGAGGCAGGTTCTTGCTAAGTTGTGCAGTATAGTCTTGAACTGGAGGTCCTCCTGCTCAGCCTGCCAAGTAGCGGGGACTATAAGTTTGCCCTGCTGCCACAAGAGGCCAGACATGTTTTTTGTTTTGTTTTTCATAATGCTGTGGATCCAACCTAAGGCCTTCCACATGTTAGGCCGGTGCTCTACCACTGGGTCACACCCCCAGGCTTGAGACATGATGTTTTGATCGTTATGAACATTTGCAATGTGCAGTGTTTGTGGTAGTCAAATTTATTAAGCATATCTATCACCTCATATAGTTGCCCTTTATGTGGGCATGTGTGTGTGATGACTTGAGATCTCTCAACAGATTTATTTTATTTATTTATATTCATTCATTCATTCATTCATTCACTCATGAATAAGATACTGGGGATTAAACTCTGGGGTGCTTTACCACTGAGCCACATCCATAGCCCTTTTATTTATTTTTTAATATTGAGACAGTGTCTAAGGTGCTGAGGCTCTCTTTGAACTTGCTATCCTCCTGCCTCAGGTTCCTGAGCTGCTGGGATTATAGGCTATCGCCGTCTTTGTTGCCCACAAAGACGCGATCCCCTGAATGTGTATGCAGCTCTTTATCTTGCGCACCCGTTCGTTTCTTTCCCGTTTCCTCCCGTTCCTCCCGTTTCCTCCCGTTTCCTCCCGTTCCTCCCGTTTCCTCCCGTTCCTCCCGTTTCCTCCCGTTTCCTCCCTCTTCTTCCTCTTCCCGCCCTCAGCGTCTGCGTTAGTCGTAGTAGTGTGTCTCTGTCTGTCTCTCTCTCTTATACCCTCAGTTGACCAATCACAGAACTTCCACGTGAAGCATACACGGGCAAGCATAGGCAAAGGCTTAAAGCACGAACCAGACACACGTGTGGCCAGTAACTTTCGCAGAGATAAATTTGTCTTTTTACCGCCAGGCGCCATCTTAGCCGCCCCATAGAATAGTATAGCAAACAGCTCCCAACAATAGGCATTGCCTCCATGCCTAGAACAACAGCTTTTTTTGAGGGGGTAGGGTACTGGGGATTGAACTTAGGGGCACTCGACCACTGAGCCATATCCCCAACCCTATTATTATTATTATTTTTTTTTTTTTGTGGTGCTGGGGCTTGAACCCAGGACTTGTGCTTGCAAGGCAAGCACTCTACCAACTGAGCTACATCCCCAGCCCCCTATTTTGTATTTTATTTAGAGACAGGGTCTCACTGAGTTGCTTAGTGCCTTGCTTTTGCTGAGGCTGGCTTTGAACTGGCTATCCTCCTGCCTCATCCTCCTAAGCCACTGGGATTACAGGCATGCATCTCTGTGCCCGGCCATATTCATCTTTTAACAAACCAACATCTCCACATTTCCCACATCCTCTAGAACCCTTGACAGTCCTTCTACTCTGTCCTTCTGTGGTGTTTTTAGATTGCACATGTAAGTGAAATCGTGCAGTATTTGTCTTTCTGTGTCTGGCTTATTTCACTTAGCACAATGTCCTTCAGGTTCATCCATGCTGTCACAAGTGACAGAAGTTCCTTCTTTTTTTTAAAGCTAAATATTAGTACTTACGTATGTGGAAACCTGTTCATCAGTCATCTATCTATCTCTTACATCTCCTTTATCCATTCATCCATCGGTGTATGTGTTTCTGCGTCTTGACTATTGAGAATAATACTGAAATGTGGATGGGAGTGCAAATACCTCTTTTGAGATAGTGAGTTCCTTTGGATATATTTCCAGAAATGGAATTGTTGGATCATTTGGTAGTTTGTCTTTTGTTTGTTCTGGTAACTGGCATTGAACCCGGGGGTGCTCAAACACTGAGCCAGGTCCTCTGGTCGTTTAATTTCTTGAGGACCCTCTGTAATGTCTTTCATAAAGGTGTACCAATTTCCACTTCTACCAGTGGGTGCAGGATTCCCTTTTCTCATTTCCTACTGGGGATTGAGTCCAGGTTCTCTGCCACTGGAGCTACATCCCCAGTCCTTTTTATTTTCAGATGTCTCCCTCAGTTGCTGAAGCTGGCCTTGAATTCATGATCCTCCTGCCTCAGCCTTTCCAATTGCTGGGATTATAGGCTGGTGCCATTGCAACCGCTCTATCTTTTGACTTTTTGATAACAGCCATCCCAACAGATGGGAGGTGACATTCCCTCATCTTTTTGAAGTGTAGTATGTGTGAGGTTCCTGCTCACACCCTACTCATGTGGGTCGTGGCCTCTCCCTGACGTCTTCTTGCCTTGGTGTCTGAATCTGCAGCATTGCCTTGAGCAACTGGTGGTTTGTGGCCCACCTGACAGACCTGCTGGATCACTGCAGACTTCTCCAGGCGCACAACCTCTAGTAAGTAAGCTTAACACTGCAAACCTTTTCTTGCCACCACCAGGTTTTCAAGGGTAGTACAGGCTGAATGCCTGGGAGGGAGGTTGGGGTCCAAATGGAGCAGGCTTGGAGTATGGTCTTGTGTTATGTCTTATTCCAGTTTTGGCTCCAACATGAGAGAATTCCTCCTGCTGGAATATGCCTCAGGACTGTTTGCTCATCACAGGTAAGGCCCCACAGGGATGTGCTTTCTAGCACATCAGTGACAGGGCTCTTGGATTGTTCTTTTCTCTTTTTTTTTTTTGCGGTGCTGGGGATTGAACCCAGGGCCTTGTGCTTATGAGGCAAGCACTCTACCAGCTGAGCTATATCGCCAGCCCGGATTGTTCTTTCTGACTTCCTGGGGGTTGCAGAGGATTGAGGAGGTGAGCCTTTGCCTCCAGACCCCAGATCTACATGGCAGCCCCTGTGGTCACCAGATTTTCTCCTTGGACCTTTGTAGCCTTTGGCAGTTAGGGGTGGATTACTTTGACTACTGTCCTGAACTGGGCCGAGTTTCCTTGGAGCTGCACATTGAGCGAATCCCTCTCAACACAGAGCAGAAAGCCCTCAAGGTACTACGGATTTGTGAGCAGCGGCAGATGACTGAACAGGGTGAGTTGGCCACACTCCCAACCTAACCCTCTGGGATGTTTGGCATCCTGAGGCCAAACTCTGCTGACATCACACCAGCTTCCTCATTAGTCACATGGGAGAGAGGTAGGGCAGTAAGTGGTTAGGCACAGTACTATTATTAGGGAGGGACAGAAGGGCCAGGGGGTTCTATGGGACCTGAGGAAAGTAGCACTTAGCCTTTTATTAAAGGCCCACTTCTCAGACTCTAGGAGCTTAGGCCTAGGTCAGCACTATTTCCTGTCCAGATTGCTGCCAGCTAGGCCAGGTCAAGCTGGGGCAGGGCCCCAGTGGGGAAGTGGTACAGAGGCCTTTCACAGCTCAGCAGGAGCACAGGGAGAGGGTTGACTGTGAGCAGATCTGCCCTCCTGACCTTTTATGCCTTTTATGACCCTGAGTCATAAAAACCTGCCTTACTCCTCTTCCCAGAGGAACCTGCAGTGACCACCCCTAAAAGCACATGCTGTTCCAGACCCAAAGGAAGATAGGTTTTTAGGCATCTGGATAGATAATGGAGGGGCTGGCATGTGGCGAGGAACAAATACCTTTTTGCCATCCCTGTGAGCATGGCCACTCATGAAGCAAATCCCATAGGGTGTGTCTTTCAATATACTATTAACAAAGCAAGGACATCATTAATAAACACAGGAGCATTTTGTTGTAACGACCCGACTGTGTTTGGGGCTTGGAGGCTTTGAGTTGTAGTGATGTGGGAAAACCTGGCCCTGCAGGGCTCCAGAATGGATTGTGGGGTGCAGGTTTTCACTTTTGTCTTTTCCCCTGCAAAGTCCGCAGCATCTGTAAGATCTTAGCTATGAAGGCTGTCCGCAACAACCGCTTGGGCTCTGCCCTCTCTTGGAGCATCCGTGCCAAAGATGCCGCCTTTGCCACACTTGTGTCAGACAGGTGGGTACAGCTGGTGCTGGCTCCCAGGAATTGTTTGGGAGGTGGGCCGGAACTGCTGCTCTGACCTCCTCTGGTTGGTGCTGCAGGTTCCTCAGGGATTACTGTGAGCGAGGTTGCTTTTCCGACTTGGACCTCATTGACAATCTGGGGCCAGCCATGATGCTCAGTGATCGGCTGACCTTCCTGGGTGAGTCTCTGTTCTGTCCCCTGGGTAACAGTGGACACTTGTGCAGATGGGAGGGATTTTTCCAGATTACTCCAGGTGTTTCTCTCTTGGTAAGCCCATACAGCAAACCACATAGAACTCTACGTGCTAGACTCTGCAGTTTCTGGTTAACATTTTATTTTCCAGCAATTTCAAACATAGAGAATAGTTGCAAAAGTAGTAGGAGGAATGAGGCCCTTCCATGTATGTTTCCCAGAGTCAGCAATTATCTATTATCCGCCTCATGTATCTTTTTATCATTCTTTCTTGCTTGGTCAGTTCTTTCAGGGCCAGTTTGAGAGTAAGCTGGAGATGCTGTTCCCTTTCTCCATAAATGCTTCAGTGTGTGAGAATAATAGTTATCACAGAGAGGAAACCTGCCAGGCATGGTGATGATGCCTGTAATCCT
>JAJEJO010001987.1:224216-280067 GCA_020662805.1 Glaucomys volans
GCAGTGCTGGGGATTGAACCCAGGGCCTTGTGCTTGCAAGGCAGGCACTCTACCAACTGAGCTACATCCCCAACCCCAAGAGATCCATTCTTGATACTGTATTCTGATCTAATCAATAATCCACATTCTGATTGCAGTCAGTTGTTCCATTAATATTCTTAGTTGTATTCAGGATCATGACATTTAACTGCTACGTTTCTTTAGTGCCTTTTTTTTTTTTTTTTTTTTTCTTTTTTATCGGTGTCCCAATTAGCAGAGGGGATTGAACCTCGAGTGACATGCATGCTGAGCAGGCACTTTAATACTGAACTATACCCCCAAACCCTAGTGCTTCTCTCTCTCTTTGTTTTGGTTAAGACATGGGTCTTGCTATTTTGTTCAGGCTAGCACAAAACTCCTGGGCTCAAGTGATTCTTCTGTCTTAGCCGCCTGGGTAGCTGGGATTACAGGTGTGCACCATCATGCCGATCTCTATGTGCTTTCTTGTGTGTGTGGTATAGGGGATTGAACTCAGGTCCTCGCACATGCTAGACCAGTGCTATATCACTGAGCTATAGCCCCAGCCCTTTTTATGTTTATTATTTGGTACTGGGGATTGAACCCAGGGGAACTTAACCACTAAGGCACATCCCCAGCCCTTTTTATTTTTTGAGACAGGATCTCACTAAGCTACCCAGGCCAGCCTTGAACTTCTTTTTTTTTTTTGGAACCAGGGATTGAACTCAGGGACACTTGGCCACTGAGTCACATCCCCAGCCCTATTTTGTATTTTATTTAGAGACAGGGTCTCACTGAGTTGCTTAGGGCCTCGCTAAGTTGCTGAGGCTGGCTTTGAACTCGTGATCCTCCTGCTTCAGCCTCCCGAGTTGCTTGGATTACAGGCGTGCGCCACCACGCCCAGCCAGCCTTGAACTTCTGATCTGCCTCCCAAGCCTCTGGGATTACAGACACATGCCACCACACCCGGCCTCTTTGTGCTTCTTCATCTCAACCTTTTTCTGGGGGATGGGGGACACTAGGTATTGAATCCAGGAGCACTTTACACTGAACTACATTCCCAGTCCTTTAAAAAAATTTTTTGCGGGGGCTGGGGATATAGCTCAGTTGGTAGAGTGCCTGCCTTGCAAACACAAGGCCCTGGGTTCAATTCCCAGCACTGCAAAAAAAAAAAAATTGGGACAGGGTCTTGCTAGGTTTCTGGGGCTGACCTTTGACTTCTGATTCTGCTACGTCAGCCTCCTTAGTTACTGGGAGTGCAGGCATGCCTCCCTGGGCCCAGCTTCATCTTCATATTTTTGAAGGCCAGGCCCACCCCTTGTAGAGTGTCCTCAGTTTGGGCTTATCAGATTTTTCCTCATGATTTTTCCAGCACGATTCCCTGCCGTTTGGTGCAGGACTGCCACTGAGGTGTTGTCAGTGAGCTGGCTGTTCCCTTACTGTTGGTGGTGGTGTTCTGAGCATGTGGCTAAGGGACAGTCAGCTGGATGGCTCCTGTGACGCACTCTTTTCCCCTTTGAGTTAGTGGTTGGTGGGGAGATGGCTTTGGTGATATGAATGTCCTTTTCCTCAGCACAGTTCTATCTAGAGACTGTTGTTCCTGGTTATTAGCTGGTGTTTTACTGTGAGGAAGTGTTCCTCCTGTTTGTTCTTTTTTTTTTTTTGTGGTGCTGGGGATTGAACCCAGGGCCTTGTGCTTGCAAGGCAAGCACTCTACCAACCGAGCTATATCCCCAGCCCCTGTTTGTTCTTTAACCTGTAGGAGTGCGGATTTGTGGCGTGTTGATCTGTTGTAATCCAGGACTCTGGTCTATTTTGCTGCTGACAGTTTCCCACATTTGGCTCTTGGGAGCTCTTCAAAGCCCGTTTTTTGGAAGTTCTGGATTTGTTTATCATTGTGAGCTCAGAGAGTGCTCTGGAAACTCCTCCCTGCTATGTGGGGCTGCTGGTCTAGGGTCCCTCTTGTTTGGGGCCAGGGTGATCTACATAGGTGTCACCTGGGAGCTAGCTAGGGGAGCTTGCTGGTGACCTGGTGCTTCCTCCTCCCAACAGGAAAATACCGGGAGTTCCACCGACTGTATGGGGAGAAGCGCTTCGGGGATGCCGCATCGCTCCTGCTGTCCCTGATGACTTCCCAGATTGCGCCCCGCTCTTTCTGGATGACTCTACTCACAGATGCCCTCCCCCTTTTGGAACAGAAACAGGTAAGGCTTGAGTTCCTGGAGATTTTCTTTTCTGCCTTTTGTAATTCCCGACAGTTTAGTTCTGCAGTCACTGCCCGTACTCATGCTTTCTCCAAGGTAGTTGTTTGCCTGTGTATTCTCCCAAAGCACCCATGCTACAAATGCAATATTCACTCCAGAAACAGAATCACTTTGAGATGACTGCAGCTGTCCGCTAACAGTCCTTTCTGCCAGGGCCTGATAGGGGGCTTAGAGGACTGGAAACCAGACTTGGAAGCTGCTGCATCCTCCCAGGCCCCACATGCAAAGCGTTTCTGTCAAGGGCATGGAGGGTGGACTTTCTCTGGCCTTGGCTAGAGAGCAGCTAAGTGAAGCAGCTTCTCTCCCCCAGGTGATTTTCTCAGCAGAACAAACATATGAGCTGATGCGATGTCTGGAGGACTTGACCTCAGGGAAGCCAGAGTGTGGTGAGCCTGATGCCCAGCGATTGCAGGTCAGTCTAGCTTCCAGGTTGATGGTTCCACAGTGAAGACGGGAAACAGCTGTCTGGCTTTCCCTCCCCTGCCCTGCCCTCCTAAAACACGGGTCCAGTGCATGTGCCTCTTGGTTTTTGCTTATCCTGTAACTGGCATGCCAGTTTTTAGGAGGCACTGGTCTGTGTTTTCCCGTTCATCAGCTGCATGGTGGCCCTCTGCACACTGCTCTTACTCTGTGCATCTTTGGGAGCATTGAGGAAGGCATTCTGTGCCTCATGGTGGCTCTCTGCTTTTCAGGACGACGATATAGAGACCACTAAGGTGGAAATGCTGAGACTTGCTCTGGCACGAAATCTTGCTCGGGCAATTATAAGAGAAGGCTCACTGGAAGGCTCTTGAGGTCAGCTGAGAGCTGCAACATGGTTAACTTTATATGGCAATGTATATAGATTTTTAAAAATAATTAAATGTCTTTTGCAAATACAAGGCAAGTTCTTATAATCCAGCCAGGGAATCTGTCTGTGTGTACTCTGCACCTGAGGTAACAAATATGAAGAAAATGCTTGTTTTATGTTCTTTCCTTCTTGAGGTGGGTCTTGCTATGCTCCCCAGACTGACCCCAAATTCCTTAGCTCAAAGGATCTTCCTGCCTTACCCTCACAAGTAGCTGGGACCATAGGCACATTGCATTGAACCTGGCTTATGTTCTCTGACACAGAACCATCTGCCTTCATTTCCCTCAAGAAGCCACCCAGGCTAGGAACAGTGAGTGTGGTGTCCTTCTGCCTATAACTGGAAATTCAAACAAAGAGCCTTTGGTGTTGTGCTTATGCTTCTGGGATCTTGCCTTACTTCAAACCATCTGGAATACTCCATGATTCAACTTTGTGGGTTTTTTTTTTTTTTTTTTTCCTCTATGGCTTCAACAACCTGTACATTTAACACAGACAATTCCCACACTGCCTGTGCACCTACCTGTTTGGGATTCATTGTTGGGACCTTCCTGTCAGGGTTTTGGTGTCTGTATTAGAAGGATGCCAGGTAGGATGAAAATGGTTTTATTCAACATGCAGCAAAACAAGGGCAGTGGAGTTGGTACATCCAGTACAGCTTTTTGCCATGAAGTAGCGACCTCAATAGTAATGAGTAACACTCATAAATAATTTTAATGTCTGAGCATATTATAAATGTACATGTCCAGAGAGTAATCCCATGGACATTCCCAGGGCTGTAGCAGCCAGTCTTTGAAAAGCTCTTGGATTTATTCCTTAAGTGGTGAAAAGGATTCACTTTGACCTGTCCGGATGAAGCAGTGGAACCTGCCTGCTACAGTCAGGGGAGGGACAGGTGAGATGACCTCTGGATACATAGCAAGGAAGCCTGGTGCGGGGCAGAGGGACCAGGATGCAGCTCCTGCCACCTTCCATTCCCCACAGATGCTGGATAGCTGAGCCTGTCCAACTGAGCTGTTTGACCTTTCCCAGCTTCTGTGGCAGCTGGTGGCAGTTTCCTGTTGCCTTGTGAGGCTTAATGTCCCTGGCCCAGGAGCAGCTGGGACTGAGCACTGTTGAAGCAATAGGGTCTGGTGACTTGGTTCAAGCATGCCTCTCATCTCATCACCTCCAGACCCAACATTCTGCTGACAGTACCCCTTCATAGCTTGGGGACATTGGGGGCTTCTGTGCAGCACACAAGGACATAAATCTAGTGCAATGTGCCTGATCCTGAGGCCTCTCGGGTCCACCCATGGGTGCCACACCACACACCATCTGGTGGGAAGAGGGGAAGGCCAAAGCAGGAGGACACAGAGGGTCAGGGGGAATTGTCCTCCCCTTCAGAGATTCTAAGGGAAGGACAGCAGTTTATTTCATGCCAAGCAAGAGGTAGTGAGTAGGATGGCCTGTCTGCATGGCAGGAGATACACTCTCCCCAGAAAGCTCCAGTACCTGCTTTTGAAGGGGAAACACTGGTTCTCTTCCATTTTTCTTCCTATCCCTAGTTGAGGCTGTGACGAGGCCACGTTGTTTCTGCTAGGCTGTTCCATGTCCTGCTGAGATGGACAATCTGCCACTGCCAGGGATGAGCACACAACTCATTCAGTGGCCACTGCAGGCCGCTGCTGCCCACCGAGGGCAGGTGGGAGACCCTGGAGTGCTCCAGCTCCTCACTGGGCCACTGGCCTTACCCGCCTCATTGAGGGTGGCCACAGAGCCTGCCAGCAGGGGAAGAAGGTAGCAGCCTCTCCAACCATGCCTCTGCAGAGTGAGGACCTGGTTCTAGAGGCGACCAGAAACCTCTGTTTAGAGCCCACCCCCAGGCATCAGGGAATGCCAGTAAAAACAGGGAAAATCTATTCCAGGCCTGGAGCCCATGTTCCCAGGATAGCAGTGAAGCCAGGGGCCACTCCCCACCCCTGACAGTATATGGCCACTTCAAGTCACACAGGTAGATAAAAACAGGTCCTTTTAGGGGCCCAAGAGGGAGAGATTATCACAGCTGCAGCTTGGGTCCCAGCAGAAACGCCCCTGTTCCATGTCAAAGCTACAAGCATTGCCGTCAGTAAGTGGACTGGAGCCCTCTCCGTCTCAGAGCAGCCTGCCTGGCTTCATAGTAGAGATCACAGCGTCCTCTGGGGTCATAGGCTCCCCCACTGCTCCACAGGAGGGAACTGGTCCACCTCGCCCACCTCTGTGCTGAGCTGCTCCCCCAGGGCGAAGGTCAGCCTATACCGAAGCCGCACCTTCTCCTGTGACAGAGGGCAGCAGGTGAGATCCAGGCCAGGGAGCCCCTGGGCAGGATGCCTTCTTCCCTGCTACCCTCTCATGGTCCTCTGCTAGAGGGACAGTCCCAGTTCCCACCATGTCCACCCACACTTAGGCACTTATCCTGGGGCAGCAAAGGGAGGGGTTGATGCTGGAGGTGACACACTGCAGGTTGGGAGGCTGCCTCAGTGTCCTAATTTGGGGTAGCTGAGACCCGTGGGTTCTTCCCTGCTCACCTTCATTGGATTGGCTAGCAGCATGACCTGGGTGATGGCTGCAGGTGGCTGGATGGGACTAAATGGAGAGAGTTCTGTCCCAGAGGGTGGCTGCAACTTCACTTTCATTGACTGAAAATGAAGAGAAGCGTTTTTGAAGAAAGTTCGCAGGAGCCCAAGGTAGAACCCAGTGGATACACATATGCTGCCACCTACTGGCTACCAAAAGGCCCTCAAGGTACAGCTGAGTTCAAGACAAGCAATTTTGGCCTCTGGAAGACACAAGGGTCCAGGTGTACCTTGGGCACTGCAGCCTGCAACACAATGCTCTTGACTGGCAAGGGAGCAGTATTCAGCATGGACACCACCACCACCAGCACATCAGGCCGTCCAGGTGGGCACTCCTTGGCAAAGTGGAAGAGGATGCGGAAGCCATTTTTATCATAGGCTGTTACAGGAAGGGCACTGCCTGCAAGAAGATGGCATGTGTGATGAGAGAACGTGCCAAAGTCGCCCCAGAGCCCTAGTGGGGCCTGCTGTAGTCAAGTGGGTGGCAGAAAGTCTACAGTATGGCCTTAAGTCCAGTGCTCCCTTGTGCAGTCAGGGAAAGGCCCTCTGTTGAGCAGGGCCTAAGGTCACAGTGCAACAAACTAGCTGAGAAACTGGAGGAAAGCAGACACTCAACTCCAAGGACATTTGAGCGCGCATGCACGCGGGGAGACCACACACACACACACACACACACACACACACACACACACCCTCTAGCACCATGGCTGTGAACCCCACCTCCCATTTCCAACACCTACTAGGTTTGATCGATTCCAGGGGCACGTGGACACTGGTCAGGGAGAGATCAGGCCCTTTCATGGGGCTGCCCTGGGACTGCAAGGCTGGTGGCTGGAAGAGAGGGCTGCCGGGCCCAGGGGTGAAGGTCAGAAGAGGCTTGGCTGGGGTGGAGGTGGGGAGCAGTGGAGAGGCAGTGGTTCCAGAGGAAAAGCAAGAGGAGACAGGTTTCACTAAGCCTGAGGTCCTACGAAGCGGGAAAGAAAAGAAATCAGAGTGGACCAGAGTTGCTGGGCCAACCCCTCACTAAGGACCTCCAGGACAGCAATGGCCTTTAGCCACCCGATACCCCAGTATCCAGCCTGACTCATGGAACCCAAAAGGACCCCCATCCCTCTGAGGTTACTGCAGGCTCTGTACACTAGGCCCAACCCTCAGCCACCCCACCTCTGTTCCCACTCGTTACACTTTGGCCTCTTCCAGAAGCTGATCGAGGGCATCCAGGTGGTGCAGGGTACCATCGCCCAGTGCTGAGCCATGGCTTTCGGGGACCACAGGTTCAGCCTTTGGAGTCAAAGCTGGGGTGAGTCCAGAAGAGAACATGAAGGAGCCTGCACTGGGGGCAGGTACACTGGCAGGGACCATGGGAGCTGGGAAGGGAGGTGGCAGTGGAGCTTGGGAGGTGCTCAAGGTAGGGGCTGAGGACAGGAGCAGGGTCCCATCTGAGGAGCAGCAGACAGCAGGCCCTGGCCTGGGGCAGAAGAAGTCCAGATTGGACTGTTCATTCTGTACAAGAGAAATGATGGGTGAGCAAAGGGCTGGGAGGGCCTGCCTTACCCCCCCAACACCCTATCACAGCCGGCTGGACCAGGTGCCCTCCAAGGGCAGGGCCAGAGACAAGCACATGGAAGAAACATGTTTCCAGCCACAAAGGGCAGTGCTCTAGAGGGCAAGGACAGCCAGGCTCCAGCTAAGTACAACTGGGCACAGGTCAGGAGAGAATACTGATCAGTGAGTATCCCTGAGCACTTCAGTGATGTCAGCAGGATTATGCACCTACCTGGAACATGTGCCACTGGCTGTTTCCATTTGATTCTTTCGTGGGAGCAGTAGGGGCTGGGTCAGTGAGGCCTGAGAATATAGAAGAAGAGGGGATGAGAAGAGGCTCTGGGCCCAGCACCAGCTCTAGAGGAAGGATGAGAGGAAGGGATCCCTTTCCTTTCTTGCATGCTCCCAGGAAGAGAGCAGCAGAGCAAGATCCGAGTGCACCACTGGGGAGATAGCCCTGCTGGCCTCAAGGGACAATGAACTCAACTGATAAACACACCAGAGACTCTGGGCCTCCTGATTCCACATGCTTTCCTTTAAGGGACCCATATAGCTGCCCTTCAGGACATACCCAAGCAAAGCAGCTCCTCATCCAGCAAGGAAAGGGTGTTGCTTGTGCTGGTGGGCCCTGGGGGAGCTTCAGCCTGGCTGGAAGAGCGACTCCGGGAAGTTCCAGAGGTCTGAGGGGGTGGAGGAAGGACAGGAATGCCTGAGGGGGGCGGGGCAGGTGCTGGGGCCAACACTGGGGATGAATTGTTGGGCGTGTCCAACTCGGCTAGGTCGATGAGAGTGCCTTGGTTACTGCAGTGGCTGTTTCCTGGATGGGTCAACAGGAGGGAAATAAGAATAATCAAGTCATCTAAAGGCTGTGCAGGAGCAGCTGGCACTCTAGCTGTGGCCTAATTCAATGGCACTTCTTCCAGGGAACACACCAGTAAGACAGATAGGGAATCCCCACTCATCTCCCCTGGTCTCTGGGAAGCTGGAGGCCCACTTGGAGTGGCTTAGGATACCCTAAGGTGTCCAGAATGGGGAACCATAACATTTTACCTTCAGAGTCAGGCAAGGTTGAGGTGGTCACCTCACCATTGATGACCTGCCCTTCAATAATTGTTTTATAAGAGTTGATGACCCGGGAGAGGTTGTCACTGGCCTGCAGAATGTCCCCTAGAGAAGAAGAGAGAAACTCCTCACTTCTGATTATGACAACTCCCACACTTTCTCAAATTCCTGGTTCATTACTGTCAATTGCTTTCCACTTCACTCACCCAAACTATTGTCATTGTCCTCTGTCTCGCTGGCTAGTTTAAATAATGTCCGTCTCTTATTCTCACACCGATCAAACAGCTCCTAGAGAGGTATGGACAAAGTTACAACTGTAGCCCCTAGGAATCCTATACCCAGAATATAGGGTTCCCCAAAGTACCAGGGACAGTTACAGAGCAGGGACCAGAATGCACACCCTTCTGCAGCGAGCCTCCACTGGCTACTGAAGCAAGCCCCTTCCTGCCTCCCAAGCTGGTATATGTCTCAGAATTCACAACGCCTACCCAGACACAGCCTGGGCCCCAACATTAGCATTAACATTCCAAGGGAGCCCCTCTGTCCAAATGTCCCCAAGACAGTAAGGAAAAAGAGTGCAGGGCTGAGCACCCAGGCTGCTCTCTCTGGAGGCACAGACTCAGGTCACTCCAGCTTTTCCACCTGAAGTCACGTGTAAAGCAGGGACGCCACCCTCCACTTCCCTGCTGTTACGCAGATAAACAGGCCCAAGAATGGCAAGTGTGCCCTCGACAGGACAGCTCCAGGGGACGGTGGCCTACCTTCATGAGCTCTCTGTCTGCCTCCGACGAGTGCTCCTGGCTATAGTGGAGCAGCATCTCATGGAGCAGCTTCACGCTGTTGTGGACCTCCTCCAGCGTATGCAGGCGCTTGGTCACTTTCTGGATACGAGCCTCATCCTGCCTCAACCAAGAAGGTCCAGGAGAGACTAGGCTCACATAGCCCGTCTTCCCACTGTCACGAGGGGAGCCTAACAGCTTACCCCATGGCACACAGAGGCCATGCCCAGTGCATGGTTCCTGGGATCACAAACCTCAGAACCCACCTGACAGTCACACTTTTACAGCGACAACCCCCACTCCCAGCGTCCCCGTCCACTCTCCTTCCTCTCTACTCCTTCCAATTGCTCCAGGTGAGGGCTGGTGCCAGAGGGAAAATGACCTAATCGTCCCAGGGAAGACTTCTGCTCTGTGGTCACCCACTCCACTCCTCCTCCCCACACCCAGAGGACCAGGGACCACTCACTTCCTTCACCATGGACTTGATGAGCTTATTAGCCTCCTGCAGGTCATCTGGGTTTTTGCTTTTCAGCAGTTTGGCTAAAAGCTGGAAGAGAAGGATACTGAACATGAAGGCAAAAGCAGCACTGCATCTCCCTGGGGGCCAGGGAGAACCCAGAACTCCCCACAGCACAAAGGCAAACATTTCTACCTGCTACCACCACTGAGATCCCAATGTCCAGAATGGTCATTACCTTGGATTTCTCCTCATCATCAAAAACGGGGTTTTTGGGACGAGGTGGTGGAGAAGGGATCAGCGTCCTGTCCATGGGAATTGATGGATCAGACTGCACAATGCCTGAAAGGGGACACAAGCAGCAGAGCATGCACTAGGACGCAATCATGTTATCCCCGCTCCTCACATATTAAGGTCACATCAAAATGATTAAGACCTATAAGGGGAGCAGGAGATAGGGTGGTTTTTCACACCTTAGCCCACCATAACCCCAGCTGACCCCAGCTCTGGCAACAAATGCCCTGTTCTCTTTGGAAGGGGGAAGTCAGTGAGTCTGGGGACCTCAAACATTCCTTTCTCTTCTTTGTCTTCTTCCTCTTCCCAGTCTTCCAGGGTCACCTTGAAACTGAGGGAAGGTAGATACGTACCCTGTCTCTTCAACATATGGTAGGCATCTTTGATCTTTGCTTCTTCTGGCAGGGCCATTGTCCAGCTGTAAAGCAACTCGATGACCTTGGTCTTCACTTTCTCAGACACCCTGTCCCCCAGGTACTAGGAGGCAAAAGGAAATGGGAGAACCGACTAATTACAATTTGGAGGCAAAGAGTTAGCCTCTTCACAGCAACAACATGGTCACTCATTAGTTATAGTCTCTTAGCCTACTCAAACCCAGCAGGTGTGAAGATGTGTGACAGAACAGGGGAGGGGAGGGACCTCCCTATGGCATGGCTATGCCCATCTGGGTAATCTGTAGCTAGTTGGGGAGCCAGGAGCTTGTTACCGTAGTCCCCCACACATGCTACCTGAAACATAATTGCATTTCACCTTGTTTTCTGCAGTGCTGGGGGATTGAACCCAGGGATGTTTCACTACTGAGTTATACCCCTAGCTCTTTCATTTTTTATTTTGAGACAGGGTCTCTCTAAGTTGCTTAGGCTGGCCTGGAACTTGCAATTCTCCTGCCTCAGACTCGCAAGTAGCTGGGATTATAGGCATGTGCCACCACACCTAGCAAATTTCATTTTATCTCGAAGGACTTCACAAGAATGCCACTGCATAAAAAATCATTCCCTCTGCTTTAAGTGGAAGGTAGGCAACTGAACCTGGTCAGTTGAGCAATGAGGGCAGTCAGCTCCTCACACCCCTATAAGACAAGTCAGAAGAGCCACAACTACTGTGTGTTCAGAATATGGGGTTCCTCAATGCCGGGACCATCTTATTGGGCATATGCGTAGCTGCTGCCACACCGCCGGCTGCATTTACACTGGGAGCCTGTTAGAAGAGGCTGCCAGCCACGGTGCCTGTTTGGTCATCCTGCTAACCACAGAGCCTACCTCTACAAGGACAGGACATGGAGGATTAGCTCCGTGGAGATGTCTGCTGAGCAAAGAAAGTAAGATGGAAGATGGGGAGAAAGAGGAAAGAAGTCCTGAGAAGGGAGGAAACTACCATCAACTGACCTTTGGAGAGACGACTTTGATTAACTCATTTAAAAACCGGAACTTTCCCACTTCATTATGAAATCTCCTCCCACAGTTCTTCATACACGCCTCCAATACCTGTATCCACAAAGAGGAGAGGTGCTTGGTGATGGCAGCCCTGGGCTAGGCACCACCTGGCCTGCTGCCACCCAGATGGTACTGAGGAAATACTCCCGGGTGAAGGAGCTCACTCTGCCCTGGGGAACAGTGCAGATCAAGCCCCAGGATCACTGACCACCAGGCAGCCCTCAAATGGCTCCTGTGCTAGGGATGCTACACAGGGGCCACAGTAAGAAACACTGAGACCCAGGCACCAAGACAGCCCGGCTGCCAGACCTGGAAGGTACCTTCTTCCCAAACACACTGTCCTTGTGTTAAAGACGGGGAAAACAGGTTCAGGGACACTGAAGTTTCCACAAGCTAACATTTTTTGGGAGGGTTGGAGATAATGTTTAAATCCTGTTATCTCTAATTCAGATGACAAAATGTTTTGCCTCCCCCACCGCCCACCAGTTTTGCATTACTGTGCTGCCCATGGCCACCAGTATTTGTTGTTATATGGAGGACTGTGCCCCCTGCACCCTGGGGCTCCTTCTCTTGGCTTGTTTCTTTAAAGCAGGATTTCCCAAGTGTAGTCTGGCTGACTCTGGGGACTGGTTAACGATCCTGTGCATTCTAGGATGTTTGGCAGCGCTCTAACTCTACCCCCGGATGCCAGTAGCATCCCCAAACCCCTGACAGCTAAAAACACCTCCAGACATTGCCAAAGGTTCCTTGGGTGGGAAAAGGGCTCACCTTGCAAATCACTTTATTTTTTGGGGGGTATGGAATACTGAACCCAGGGGCACTTAATCACTGAGCCATAGGGTCTCACTTGGTTGCTTAGGTTCTAAGTTGGTGAGGTTGGCCTCAAACCTGCAATCCTTCTTTAGCCTCCTGAATTGCTACAGGTGTGTACCACATCAGCAAAAATTACTATTTTAAATGACCATGATAGACAGGTGTACATGGCCTCCATGCACCCTCTGGAGCTTCTGCCTCTTCAGGACCTGAATGAAGTTGGGGGATCATGGGTTCCTCTGAATTTACTGCTTTCTGTTTCAGGGAGGAGGGAGAGGTACTGGAGTGATACGGAGTGCACCTTGTCCTGAATCCCCTTAGTCTCGATAAACACTGAGATCAGTCAGAGGCCTCACCTGCCAAGGTGACACCTCCACAGGTACACGCATTATTTTGAGCTACAGAACACACTGTGCTCACCTCGTTTTCTTTCGGCTGGCCCACTCTTACCTGTCAAGAGTTCCAGAAGACTTTCTGAGCCCCGTGCTGGGCTCAAGGTCCTGGCTCTGGGTTCCCTCCCTTGGCAGCTGGACCTCTCACACAAACCATGTGACCATGCTGCTAGGGGGGCACCTCACAGGGCTCTGCCCAGTGGCATGCACACTGTGGACTGGCTGACTGAACCTGTTCTAGATATATCTAGTCTGTATCAAAGATTTTTTGCTGGCCTTTGGGCATGAACCCTGAGAACCACCAGGGAGGGCCCAATGGGTACATGAGGAAAGGCCCATGCAAGTGAAGAGCCACTGCTGTCAACTCAGAGTGAACACCTACCGTCAGGGCCTGCACTGCCTCCCATTCCTGTGGAGACTGGATCTTGTGGGCTAGCAGTCGGACAGCAATCTGGGGCCTGGGGGACAAGCAGACCACAGTCAGTGCACTGACATGGGCCCACCTGGCCAGCCCTCCTTGGCTAGTGTTGGGCTCTTCCTGTCAGCTTTCTCACCTGTCCCCTAACAGTGCTGAGACTCACCCTTCAAGCTCTTTGTTGATCTGATCACAGAAGCCAATTATGTATTCCCAGTCTTCCTGGCGGTTGGAAGGATTAGTAGCTTTATCTTGGGACAGAACAAAGGGCAACAGTTATGAAGAGCAAGGAGGACATGACAGATTTTCTTCACAATTTTTAGGCACCAAGGAGAGTTTGCTTCCAAATTTCTTGTCTCAGAGAAATCTCAATAGTTCAGTCAAGCAGCAAATACAAATCCTGCTTTCTGCCCAGTATTCTGGAAGTCACACATGAAGAGAAAAAAAATCCTCAGCTTCATGGAGCTTATTGGGATCCAAAGGATAAACACAAATGATAAAATAGGCAAATATAACAAATACAGACAATTCCAGCTACATAAAAATGAACTAAGTGCCTAGCAAGTAGGGATGCCAATAAGTATTTTCTGAAGAAACTAAAGTCAGGCTGGACTTCATTAAAAAAATACAAGTTTTTTGGGCTGGAGATATAGCTCAGTTGGTAGAGTGCTAGCCTCACAAGCACAAGGCCCTGGGTTCAATCCCCAGCACTGCAAAGAAAAAGAAAAACCCCAAAACCCAAACAAACAAGTTTTTTGTTTTTGGTCCTGGAATTGAATCCAAGGGGCACTTTACCACTGAGCTACTTCCTGGCCTTTTTAAATTTTGAGGCAGGGTCTCTCTAAGTTGCTTATGGTCTTGTTAAATTGATGAGGCTGGCTTCAAACTTGACTTGTAATCTTCCTGCCTCACCCTCCCCAGCTACTGGGATTACAGGCATGCGCAACAGCACCCAACTTAAAATATAAGTATTTTCTACAGATCCTTCAAAAACACACTTTTTTTTCCCTTGAGTGCTGGGGACCGAATCCAGGCCTTGCCTTACAAGGCAAGCACTCTACCAACTGAGTTAATGTTCCCAGCCCCCTAAAAACACTTTTAAAGTCATACCTCTGGCTTCAATTCCCAATACCCTACCCCCCCAAAAAAGATTTTCAAAACTAATCTTTCTTAATAGTTTCAACTTTTTTGGGGGGGCAGAGGGCAATACTGAGGATCAAATCCAGGGTCTCAAGCATGCTAGGCAAACACTCTACCACTGAGTTACATCCCTAGCCCAATTTAAGCCTTTTTACATTGCACACAATACTCCTTACTGTCAGGCCAACAATACTTAATGAGCCCCTAGTAAGTACCAACCACTGTGCAGTCTCTCCCTGGGATCACACAAACAGAATCTTAGTTTGAGTATTCAGCACCCTCAGGTTTAAATGGCCTGCCATTTAAAGACAAACGCTGGAGAGTTCTCTGAGGGGAGGTCATTGAGGGTTGGAAAATCCCAGTGCTAAGTGCAAAATTCAGAAATGTTTGGTTTGGATCCTCCTCCTCCTTAGCTTTGGGATCTGTACTTTATAGAGGATGGCCCAATTGAGGGTGCTTAAACGGATTCCTGTCTCTGACTCAGATCTGGAATCTGCCTTTTACAGAAAGAGTTCTCAAGCTGTTTGCTAAATTTAGGCCTCCAGGCTCAGAAGACAAATGTAAGACTAAGAGGTACAAGCTCTTAAAACATCCACATTCCTCCTGTACCAAGTGACAGTCCTCCCAACAAGGGATGCTGTTAGAAATTTCTGCATTCTGACTTCTCATGACTGCAGTCTTATTGCTTTTGTTTGTTTTGTTTTTTTCTGTAGGGGGAACTGAACCCCTGAGGTGCATCCGAGTCCTTGCTAAATCGTGTAGGTTGGCCACAAACTTGTGATCCTCCTGCCTCCTCTCCTCAGTAGCTGGGATTACCATGTCAGTTTGTGGGTGTTTTCTTAATTTAAAAACCCCAGCTGAGCCAAGAGGATCCCAAGTTGGAGATCAGCCTGGGCAACTTATTGTGCCCCATCTCAAAGTTAAAAAAAAAAGAGGGGCTAGGGTTGTGGCTCAGTGGTAGAGCACTTGCCTGACATGTGTGAGGCCCTGGGTTCGATCCTCAGCACCACATATAAATAAATAATTAAAAAAAAAAAAGTTAAGAAAAAGAAAAAAGAAAGAAAGAAAAGAGGGGCGGGGATAGACCAAGGCCCTGGATTCAAACTCCAGTACTATAAAATTAATTAACAATTAGTTAAAGTTTGTATTTAGAGGAAAAAAAGGTGGTTTGCTCTTGGAAAAAAAAAAATCAGCAGGCCCTTCAAAATATCAAGTGTGAAGGAAAGGAAAATTCTGTTTTTTTCTGGTACTGGGGATTAAACTTGGGCACTCTCCACTGAGCCACATCCCTAGTCCTTTTCATTTTTTGGTACCAGGTAAACCCAGAGGCACTTAATTATAGCGTCACATCGCCAGCCCTTTTTTATTATATATATATATTTTTTTCTTTTTTCTTTTCTTTTCTTTCTTTTTTTTTTTTTTTTTATTTTTGGGGTTGTTGGGAATGGACCCCGGGCCTTTTCCCCTTTTTTTTTTTTGGAACCAGGGATTGAACTCAGGACACACTGAGCCACATCCCCAGCCCTATTTTGTATTTATTTAGAGACAGGGTCTCACTGAGTTGCTTAGGGCCTCGCTAAGTTGCCGAGGCTGGCTTTGAACTCACGATCCTCCTGACTCAGCCTCCCAAGTCGCTTGGATTACAGGCGTGCGCCACCTCACCCGGCTATTGTCCACTTTTTATTTTGAGACAGTGTCTCCCTAAGTTGCTGAGGTTGGCTTTGAACTAGTGATCCTCCTGCCTCAGTTTCCTGAGCCACTGGGATTATAGACGTGTGGCACCTCTCCTGGCCAGTCCTTTTTATTTTGAGAAAGGGTCTTGCTAAATTGCTTAGGGCCTCACTAGTTGCTGAGGCTGCCTGGATCTTGCCATCCTCTTGCCTCAGCCTCCAGAGTTACTGGAATTGCAGGCATGCACCAAGATCACATCCAGCTGAAGGAAGATTAATTTAATTGAGGGTAGTCATTTGGAAAGAATTGCCTAGCAATCCTGCACAGGCTGCCACAGCCAACCCCTAGCTATCACCTTCCCAAGAAAGCCTGACTCCACCATTAGTCTGAAATCTTGTGTTAGTGTGACTTTCTTATTAATCCCTACATCTCAGATGCTTTCAAGTTTTCACACAGCACCAAGAAGCTGGAGGATTTAAAAATAAGATGGTCTGAGGAGTCAATTCCCCTCCCCCAACACTTTCCTCATTTGGGGAAGAGTCACAAACCTCATGGTAGAAGATTAGCCCACCTGTTTGCACTGTTCACAAAGGGAAGTATCTCCCAAACAGTAAAATGTGGATCCTTCCATCCCATAAACAACGGGTAACCACCAAGCGACCACACTTTCCAGGCCTGCTCCATTCCCTAGAGCATTCTGCCTCCGGAAACACTCCTGCTTACTTTTTATTGTGTTCACTCCTCTAAGCATCTCACTTCCCTTAAGACATTCCTATTGTGAATCTTCAGGGAACACTCTGCCTGCACATGCCACAAAAAGCCCTGGTTGGAGCGTGGTCAGTGCCACTTTCCAGTGGCTGCTACAGCCCCCCAGTAGCTCAGATGGTACCACCACAGGAGCTGGGAGAAATAGCTGGGGATGATGCTGGGTGACTCCAGCTCTCCATGTGCCCACTGCTCCTCCAGCAGAGGAACATGCCCTTCCACCCACTTAGCATTTTCTTTCATCTGGCAGGGAGAAAGTGAAGACTCCAATGCAGACCCAGCCTTCTAGAGCCGCCCTTCTGGGGCTCTGTTCTGATTCATGGTTTCTATTTTCAGGTTTCTGGTGAAGGCCTGTCTCATTCTCTTTTGTCTCTGTGCCTTTAGATTTCCTGCTCTCATTTTCAGCTTAATTCCATTGTTAGTCTTGACTCTCCTGGGAACTCAAAAGGTCACATAGGGATGGAGCACAGAGTACCCCATCCCAACATGGCTCAGATAATCCAGGGAAGTCAAGTTCCATACAGCAATGACTTAGAAATAAGTGAGGCTGAAAAAGGATCAAGGATAAACTGCAATGTTGGGTCTTGAGACACAGGAGAAACTTGTTTCTTAGACACCCAGTGAAAATGAATGAATAGCACAGGAGGCATGGAGGGACTACAGAAGTGCCAGACAGAGCTACCCTGGAGGAAGTTGTGCTCTGTGGACTTAACATGAGAAAAAGGAAAATCTGACAAGATAGTATATAATTACAAATGCCAATTTGATACAAAGATGAGTCTAAAAGCAAACTCATTCCTTCTCCTGACTTATTTTTTCTAACTGGTGCCACTGTTCAAAAGCTTGTTTATTGGCATATGCCTGTACTCCCAGCTACTCAGGAGACTGAGGCAGGAGAAGAGAATGCTCCAGGCCAGTCCTGGCAATTTAGCAAGAACCTCAGCAACTTATTGAGACCCTGTCTCAAAATTTTAAAAAAACTTTTAAAATAAGGACTGGGAATGTAGCTCAGTGGTAGAGTACCCCTGGGTTCAATCCCCAGCACCACCATTAAAAAAAAAAAAAAAAGAAAAAACAGGGAGTCTGGGGGTACTGCTCAGTGGTAGACTGCTTGACTAGCATACGTGAGACCCTGGATTCAATCATCAGTACTAGGGTGGGGATTAGTTTGGTCCCTACTCCCACACACCCAGTTTTGAAACCCCATTGCTGATTCCTTGCCTTTCCTCACCCATTCTCACCAGTCTTGGGGTCCCTTCTTTCTCAATGTCATTTTCTGTGGTACTGGGGATTGAACCCAAGCGCTCTACCACTGAGCTACATCCACAGCCCTTTTTATTTTTTGAGACCAGGTCTTGGCTAAATTGCTGACTCTGCCTTCAAACTTGCAACCCACCTGCCTCAGTCTTCTGAGTTGCTGGGATTTCAGGCAGCACCACCACACCTGGCTTAATGTCTTTTAAAATTTGTTTCTTATCTCTGACACTAGCCTGCCTTCTTAATTCTTGTTTTCTGAACTTCTGTTCTAACACATCCTATGTAAAGCTCCTATACCAAACTTCCTAACACACTGATGTCATTAAGTACCACAGGAGTAGGGACCTGATAACTGTAGAAATGTAAACTTCTTGGTCTGAAATGCCCAATCCTCCAGAATCTGGTCCTCACTTACCAGCTTGATCTCTCACCATGCCCCTATAACAGCTTGCCTAAGCCAGCCAAACACCTACACTACTATGTCCCCCCAAAAGGCTGGCTCCCTCCATTGCCATGCACTGTTTTTTTGTTTTGCACCCCCCCCCCCTTTTTTTTGGTACTGGAGATTGAACCTAGAAGTGCTCTACCACTGAGCTACATCTCCAGTTCTTTTTAAAAATTGCTTATATAGAGATAGGGTCTAAGTTGCTTAGGACCTTCTCAAGAAGTTGCTGAGGCTAGCCTCAGACTTGCAATTCTCCTGCCTCAGCCTCCTAAATTACTGGGGTTACAAGTGTGTGCCATCATACCCAGTTCTATTTTTTTTTTTTTTTTTTTTGAGATAGGGTCTCCCTACATAGTTCAGGTTGGCTTCAAACTTGTGATTCTCCTACTTCAGCCTCCTGAGTTGCTGGGATTATAGGTGTGCACCCAGAATCATCCAGTGTTTTCTTAGCCAATTTTTCCCATTCTTTAAGGCCTAGCTTAAATTCCGTCTCCTTGTTGGATCATTTTTCATTCAAATTCCCAGTAAGCCTCCTCCCCAAATCTGAATCAAATCAATTCCACTCTGAAATCCTATAGTATGGTTCTAGGCAGGTAGTTTGATTGGAGTCAGGGTGTTCTCTTTTTCAGAAACTCTGACAGCAGAATCTGCTATGCTAGGATGCTTGTAAACAATTTCAATGAACATCTGCAGAGCATTCTGAGCTCCATGGAGAACAGTTCCACATATACTGAAGGCTTTGTGATCTGCCTTCAACAACAGGCTTTGCGAATGTAATCTTACTTTTCTCCCTTTTGGAATGTGCTTCTGTTAAAGCCTAGGTTCTACCTCTTGAAATGGGTTTCTTAAGAAAGGCAGGCAATTCAAGGCAACAGCCATCACCCTCAGGACTTAGGGACTACTCAGTAAGGCATAGTGCACAAGGTAGTATGTCAGCATCTTCCTGTCTTATCCTGTCCGGTATCTGTTCCACTCAGAGACCACGGAGGGTCTAGCCCTTAGGAAAATTCACTTGTTAACCCTTCAGCAGATTACTGCCTGCTAAGGTTAACCCTAATTCCTTCAGAGCAATGTGAATTAGCAATTACAGCAATACATCACTTTGGCTATAGCTTCAAACTGCTTCTCCGCTTTATTCGGAGTGTGTTATGGCGTTAAGATCGAGTGTGTCTGACCGTGAGGGATCCCAATGTCGATTTAACAAATCATGTTGCCTACCGTCGCTCTCTTTGAAAAATTACTCCCACTTCAAGCATTCTGCCTGAGCAAAGCTGTCAGTGTTCCACGGTCAGGATTTTGAGGCTGCCAGGCGTGTGTACCCCCGGCAGCACCCATCAATCCCCGGAGCTTCAGCTCAAATCCGTAGCCTTTCCCTTCCTCCGGGACTGGAGCGCAGGAATCCCGGAGTCACACTCGCGAGCGGCCCCCCACCCCACCAGCTCCAAAGCGCCAATGACTGTCAAACCCGAGAACTTGCTTGCCACTCTCCCCAGGCCTGTCCGGTCCGACAGGACCCAAATCTGCCGCCGCCGCCGCTCGCGGGAGCGGGAAGACGCGCTGCAGGGAAGGGCCCCCAGCTCGCGAAGGGGCGTGATCGCCGGACGCTCGCGAAGGGGTCGACCGGGCGCGAGCTGCCAGGTGGCGCCGCCGCGCAGCCCGGGGAGGGGACGTGGGGTGAGGAGAGGGGCCGCTCGGCGGCTCGAGGACAGGCAGAAGCGGTCGCGGTTACTCACTGAGCCAAGACTCCAGGCTCTCCCCTTCCGCCTCCGCCATATTGCAGCCGCCCGGGTCGACCCCGGGGCCTCAAACCTCGCGAGAGTCTGTGCGCGCCGAGCCGGGGCGGGGCCTGCATGGGGGCCTGAGAGGAGTGGGCGCCGTTACTGCGCGTCGCGCCAGGCTGCGACGGGTATTGGGATCGCGAGTGTTTCTTTTCGGTTCTTCCTTTGGCCCTTGGGGTGAGACTCCAGTGCGCAGATCAATGGGATGAAGTGCAGCGTTAGGCCCTCCGCGTCTTTATGCCTTCTGCGTCGCTAGCTCAGGCGCGCCCGGGGCAGTCCTCGTGAGGTCCCCGTGGCCGGCCAAGATGGCTGCCTCCGCGCTGAAGGCTCTGCGAGGCTGGTCGGGCTTGGCGCCGGGCGTGCTGCGTGCTGTCAGTCGGCCTCCAGGGTAAGAGGGCAGCGGGCGGCTGGGAGCACCGCTTGGGTCTTCACGAAGGGACCTGCGGGGAAAGAAGGGAACCGCAGGCAGACCAGGCTGGGCTCTGGAGAGAGCGCTGCCCTAGGGGTCGGAACACCTGGGTTCAAGCCTTTTAACGTCCTGCTTAACCTGGGGCCAGTCTGAAGACTTAGTGACCGTCCCTTGCCTGAGAGGTCGGGCTCCGGAGGGTTGTAACGCGGAGATGGAAGTGCGGCCTTGTTAAGGGTTTAGAGCTGAGCTGCCTGGAGGTCGGGGAGAGATGAATTGGCGGGAACCTAGTCTTACTGTTAGTATTTGACCAGGAGGAAGCTTTCCTGATCTGTTTGGGGGAGGTCCTCCTACCTCCTGGGACAAGAGCCAGAATTATTACTTTTCAGGTATAGCTTGTGGCTTCCGTACTGCTCTACCTCGTTGGCGGTTGGCACACATGCCTATTGTTAAGTCAAGCTTATCCACTTGTGGAGTCAGCTTGTGCCTGCCTCCTCTGCTTCCCCCTCCCAGGCAAACCCAGGTGAGGTGGAGCCGCTATGGTCCTGAATTCAGGGATCCCCTAATTGACAAAGAACATTACCGCAAGCCTGTGACTGAGCTCACCAAGGAGGAGAAATATGACCAGGAGCTCAAGAAAACTCAGCTCATCAAAGCTGCCCCAGCGACAAAAACAAGCTCTGTGTTTGCAGACCCAGTGATCAGGTTAGATGGAAACCCTTGTTCCACCGACTGGACTGTCCCAGGGAGGGTCTCCAGCAAGGATTCCATGACACAGCCTTAGAAAGCTAAACATATTGCTTTTCTCCTTGAAGTAAATTCACCAACATGATGATGAAAGGAGGAAACAAAGTACTGGCCAGATCGCTTATGAACCAGGTAAATAGTTCCTCCTCTGTTATTTTTCTCAAGTTTTGTATTGTGCTTGGTTCTTTTAGTTAGCTTCAAAATTAAAGAATGGGCCAGGCATGGCACATGCCTTTAACCCCAGCGAGTCAGGAGGAGTTTGAGGGAGGAAGGTTGGAAACCCTCAGCAACTTAGTGAGACCCTGTCTCAAAATAAAAAATGAAGGGGAGGGGGTGGAGATGTGACTCACTGATTAAGCACTCCTGGGTTCAGTCCCTGGTGCCCAGAAATAATAGAGAATGGATTCATATGCTTTTTGTTAAAATTAACTACCCTGTAATGTATGTGGGTTGGGGCTTCAATGAAGTCCTGCAGGAGTCAACAACTGCCATTCCCTGCCACATCACAAACCTCAGCCCACTCTTTCTGTTCTAGTCTAGCAAAAGAAGGAGGCACTTAAGAATTTTGTGTTGGATTTGATGAGGGAGGAGCTGCACTGACATAGAACTGAGTGGTGGAGTAAAGGGCAAGGTACCAGCTGAACTGGGGCAACATCCTTTTGCAGACTTTGGAATCTGTGAAAAGGAAGCAGTTTGAGAAGTACCATGCTGCTTCTGGGGAGGAGCAGGCTACCATCGAACGCAACCCCTATACCATCTTCCACCAGGCACTGAAAAACTGTGAACCTGTAATTGGGCTGGTACCTATCCTCAAGGGTGGCCATTTCTACCAGGTGAGTCATCTGGCAAGAAAGGGCTGCCCACATGGGAAACAATGGGGGTGGAGGGCTGGGAGTGTAGCTCAGTGGAAGAGTACTTGCTTATTAGCATTAATGAGGCCCTGGGTTCAATCCCCAGGAACACCCCTGACCCCAGCAAAGAAAGGGAAGAAAAAAAAAAAGATGGTGGGAGGGCCCAAAGTTGGGCCAAGATTGATAGCTCTTTAGACTGGAGACCATCAAAGAAGTGGATAAATGACCTTTCTGGGAGCCCATCCCTTCTGCCTCCTGCCTAACATCCTGTGTGTCCTAAACCATGTATTTCTCTTGGTGAGGGACTATGTTTCTATCCCAAAGGTACATGCCAGTATCCAGCATAGTGCGTGTCCCATAACTGATCGTTCATCACTGTTAGTTGGACTGAACTAGGCATGTCCAGCATAGGATTTAGTAATCTTTGATTGGTATTAGAAGGGTTGCTTGTCTTAGCCTTTTTCAGTATAAACTCCATAAGGGTAGGAAGCTTCTCACTGCACCTTTACTATCTGGCACATAGAGCTTGGCAAATGATTCTGTACACAGTGCCTACTCTTGGTCTGAGTGGCTACGTCACCCAGCAAACAGGGCTCTTTCCAGTTGGTGCTTGTATCAACTTGGCAAAGGGAAAAGGCCAATATTTGGTGAGCTTTGCTGAGCCTGTCATGTCTACTACCCTGCAGTCATCCAAAGATGAGGGAAGCTCGAAGAAAAAAAAGATGGGCCTCTCCAGGAACCTTCCTGTGCTAGTCTAGAGGAAACACAAAGGCATTCCTTAGGGCTTTGGGAGGCAGGAGTCCCCAGCCATGGCAAGTCCTGGACCAGCTCCCCTGTGTCCTGTCTCCTCACACAGGTCCCTGTGCCACTAGCTGAGCGACGTCGCCGCTTCCTAGCCATGAAGTGGATGATCACCGAATGCCGAAAGAATAAGCACCGGCGGACATTGATGCCAGAGAAGCTGTCACACGAGCTGCTGCAAGCCTTTCACAACCAGGGCCCCGTGATCAAGAGGAAGCATGACATGCACAAGATGGCCGAGGCCAACCGAGCCCTGGCCCACTACCGTTGGTGGTAGGGGGGAGGAAAGGTTTCCAGTGGAACCCGGGGCGTGAGCCACTGTTCTGTTGAAACATAGCTGTGGCGAAGGGGGTGGTTCCTTCATGAAGCAGGACTCTTTGCCTGTTGATCCTCTTTCTTGGGACTAGAACTGGCTCTCCCGGCCCCATCTCTTTGTAAAGAAGGAACATGTCAACCTAGGGATTTTCTCCAAGAAACCCAGGGCCTAGTCTCTCACCTTGGAGAGGGCCTTCGGATGCTATAAAAGGAAGCGATTTTTGTGTCAGAAATTATTTATTAGAAAATCTTTAATCTTAACTAGTGTAACATTGTATAAGAACAACCATTCATTAAAACTGACTGGAGGGTGTAGGCTTGTTTCCACAGTGGTTTTTATACAAAATGTATAAAAAGCAGTTTGCAGTGATCTGTGCTCTGCTCCTCAACATCCCAAAGCATCCTGATGGCTGTGGTTACCCATTTTACAGATGGGGGAACTGAGGCACCAAGGTAATGTTGCGCCAATTATCATAGGGTACAGTAGTTAGGAGCTGCCCTTCTCTGACTGACCCAGGTGGAAGGTGATAGGAGAGAAGCTGATTGAGCTGTGGGGAAAGGGGGTCAGTCTTGAGCAGGGAGAGCCAATCTGTTTGGTGTCCCCCCAACCTCTGAGTGGGGGAAGGGAATGGGAGGACCATGGCATGAGCAGGGACATCTGGAAGTCTAGAAAGTGAAAGCCTTTGGAAGAGGCAGCTATCTTACCATCTTGGGAGGAAGGTGGAGTAAAGACCGGTGCTGCAGTGAGCAGGCACTGGGCCGAACCTAGTCGGAAACTTCACTGTAGTAATACTTGTGGGCAGCAGGCGTGGTCTTCCAGCCAGCTGCCCGGAACTCAATGATCTCGAGCAGCAGCAGCTGGGCCAGGGAGCTGAGGCCTGTTGGGAGCAGGAAGCCGTCCCGGATCAGGACAAAGAGTTCATCCATGCGCTGCCCATTCATCTTCTCCAGCTGCTCCCCAACCCGGTGCAGCTGCAGCACCAAGCAGTCCACCTGCAGAGGTAGCAGGAAATCCCCAGTCAGCTGGGCAGGGCCTGTCTCACTGGAGTGGCAATGCTTGCTGAGTGTCAAGCCCCTGTGCCTGGTCCTTCATTCTAGTTCTTCATCTTCACCCCTCCCAGCATGTTACCCACATGTTACGTAAAAGGAAACAAGTGGCCAGGTGCACACCTGGGGTCCCAGTGGCTCTGAAGGTGGGGGGGGACAGGGCGCGGGGATCAAGCCAGCCTTAGCAACAGGGAGGTGCTAAGCAACTCAGTGAAACCCTGTCTCTAAATAAAATGTAAAATAGGGCTGGGGATGTGGCTCAGTGGTCAAGTGCCTCTAAGTTCAATCCTGGTACACCCGCCCTACCTGCCCCCCAAAAAAGTTCAGAGCCTTTTCTAGAACATTTGGCCAGGTAGATTGCCTGTTCTCCAAACTGCTGCTTAATTCCACTTTTCTGCTTCCCCCTGACTCCCTGACCTGGTTTTGTTTCTAGGCCATCTGTGCCCACAGCTAGCTGTGGCTGTCACCATTCCTATCATAGCTTGGCTTTCCTACTGGGGAGAAGCTGCTGAGCCAGTCAGTTTTGGCTGCTGTCTGTTCTGGATAAATTCCAGGCCCAGCAGCTTGTCATGTAACTGAAACAGGCCTTAAGTGCCCCCACCAGGCTCCTGTCCAGAAGTGGTGCCCTTCAAGCCAGGGCTACCCACCTCCTCCTCCTTGCTCAGACTGTCAGGCTGGGCCAACCGGAAGAGGCAGTCATAGACGGGGTTCACCAGGGCCATCATGGGCATGTTGTTCACCTGTGGAGGGAGAGGAAGGGACAGAGTGGCAGCATTAGTGACCACGGGGAGTAGTTCAAACTTGGGAGAAAGCCGTCTGCCTCACAGGGTGGCTGGGGCCTCACCCTCAGGTAGTCAAAGATGTTGCAGATAAAGGTGACATAGCAGACCCAGCCCTGCAGGGAGCGTGCCCTCAGCTGCTCCCGGGCTTGGTACTCCTGCTGCAGCCGGTTGAGGAGTCCACGGCGGAAGACACTTTGGCCTGCTTGTTTACTCTCTGCCTGTGAGCCAGGGAGAGGGTGGTGAGGGGCAGAGCAGTGCTGCAGTCACCCCACCTATCCTGTAGCTCTCCTGCCCTTGAGCTAATGGCCCTTGGTATCTCTGTCCTGCTGGCAGCCTCTTCCCACTACTGAGGAGCCTTCCTCAAAGCAGCTCCCTTTCCTCTGCCAACCCCCCAACCTGAATGATGGCGTAGCACATGCGTCCTGCTTCCTTGCTGAACACACAGTCCTGCAGAGAATGGTCCACAATCACATTGGCCACTTTCTCCAAGTCCACAGCGCCTGGATCTAGGTAAAGATAGGAGGGGAGTCTAGAGCTGCCTGCTGATCACATTTGCCTCCATCTGCTCCCAAGAGGGATTTGAGATGTTTATAGTAGGGCATTCACATTATATGATTAAATTTAGAGAGATGAAGGAGAGGCTGAGGGGAAGCTCTACATACAGAACTTGCCTAGCATGCATAATGCCTTAGCTTTGACCCCTAGCACCACAAAGGAGAAAACCTACAGAAGAGGTTAAGTAAGCACTCTTAGGAGCGGCTCTAGCTGCAAGACCCCCTGGTTGCCCAAAGAGAGGAAATTGAGAGAGTTACGGTGGCTGGTAGAGAACAATCAAAGCAAAAACTTCTTAGGACACATTTTTTCCTGGTTCTATGTTGAGAAAGGAACACTGAACACTAAGCTGTCTACAGCAATTTCACAGAAGAAAGTTTTAGCCAGGTGCAACAGTGATGCACATCTGTACTCCTAGAGAAGTAGAAGGATCATAAGTCTGAGGCCAGCCTGGGCAACTTAACACCTGTCTTGAAATCTAAGGAAAGAAGGACTCGGGATATAGCTCAGTTGGTAGAGTGCCTGCCTTGCAAGCACAAGGCCCTGGGTTCAATCCCCAGCACCGCAAAAAAATAAATAAATAAATAAATAAATCTAAGGAAAGGGCTGGGGATGAAGCTCAGTGGTGGAACACCTTGGGTTAATCAGTTGCAAAAAAAAAAAAGAGAGAGAGAGTTCTTAGGATTCACACACAATCCCTGACAAGTGGGTATGCAGGGCCTTCCCACAGGCTGAACCTGGCGTGCGATCAGCACAGCTAATTGTAAGCTGGGTCACACTTCTGTCTTGACGGCTATAGAAGGAAAGCTTTGGAACAGTGATTACGTATCTCCTCTGCCAAGCAATGTTTTCTATCCTCTATCCAAGTCAGGCAGCCCCATATACCGAAAGAGCTGGCTGCAGCAATGAGAACCCAGCAAATCAAATACAAAGGATTAAAAGGCAGGAACTGCGCTCCTCTTTCATGGGTACTTCAAAATAAATAAAGTTTTACAGTCTGGGGAGAGGAGTCTGAATCATTCTCCCACTTACTAGCTTTAATGTAGCGTATCTTCCAGTTTAAGAGTTACACTGTGACTCTTCAGAAAGTGAAGGGAGAGGGATGGACATTCCCTGGCCCTAGGGCTCAGCCCCTTTTCTGCAGCTCCCGCCCCAGCTCAGGTGGAATCTTGTGCTCACCTTTGAGTGCTGTCTTCAGCAGCTGCTGGGTCTCTGCATCAAAAGATTGGATTTTATACTCCTCTCTACTGGCCTCCCCCATGACCATTCGGCCCCAGCAGCTCTTGAATGGCCAGGGATTAATGACAGCACCTGAGAAGAAGGGGCAAGGGGAGAAGACTCAGGTGTGGACCACAGGGCCCAGGGTTCCCAGTACTTCCCGCCCTGGGCGGGTCAGCCAGTGCTTGGAACAGGTGCAACTGAGCGGTCCATGGTATTCAGTGGTTGGCTGAGAACCCGCCAAGCCTACTTCTGGCGGAGACTGGGCACCAGCCAGGCACCTGCTGCTCAGCTTAGGAAACCCTAGGCTTCTGGGATTACCCAAGAGGAGAGATGAAGGGTGAATGCACGTACGCGCCAGTCCCAGCAGGAGGCAGGTTGTTCTCGGTTGATATCAAGGAAGATTTGGGGAAGGGTTCGCTGAGCTTTGGGGTGTGGGTAAGTGGATGCTAGACTTGCCCATATAAACCGGCCTGCTGGCTGCTGGCTCATCTCCATTGGGAACAAGAGACCAGAATGAGAGCTCTGAACTGCGGACGGCTCTATGGCAGGGGTCCAAGCTCTCTACCAACCTCCCTCAGCTTTTGCCAGAGTCGTCCTCAATCCTCAAAACTCACCCCACAGGCGTCGGCCGCCCCTGCCACTCGGAGCCCGAGCTACCACTGTCCCGACCAGCTTCCGCCCGGACCTGACTGGTTAAACTGGCCTCCCAAGTGGCAGAACCCTGGCCCTACCCATCGGGACTCCTATTTCTGTGCTGCATTCCGATTCTTCCTCGAAAAAGGGGAGCGGAATGGGGGGTCTCATCTCTGGACTCGGTGCCTCCCCTCTGGCCAGAGGAAGGGACCTTAGGGGTCTCCAGACGTCGCCAGTCTCCCCCAGCCTGCAGCGCCCTTCCCCGCTGCGCAGGGCGAGCGGCGGAGCCTGCCCTGCCGTGTCCCGCCTGCAGGAGCGGCGGCTCGACCTGGGAACCCACCTGTCGGGCCGGCACCGCGCCCGCGTGCCCGGGGACTCCGGCGGCCACGGAGCGCGCGCCCGTCCAAAGCGCTGCGCGGCCGCCGCTGAGCTCATCTCCCGGCGCGGCGCGGGGCGGCTCGCCAGCGCCACCTGCCGGTCCCCGCACCACCCTCCGGGCCGGCGGGCCGCATCCCCGTGTGAGGCCGAGCGGGACGTCTGCCAAACTGCCACCATCCGGCCAGGAGAGCTCACCCTGCCCGCCCCTCCTCACCCGCTGCGCTCCGGCCCCGTTCGGGACCGCAACCGCTTGTGCGCCCCGGGCTGGACCCGCTCTTCCGTCCGCACTAAGTCGCCGGTCTTGAGTGGTGGCATCTCCCACCCCAACCTTGTCATTCAGACCCTCGCGGGACTCGGAAGAACTGGGTCGGAGAGACTCCGCCAGGCAGTGCGGTGGGAGGAGCCCGTGGAGGGCGTGGCTTGGTCCCGGGGCAGCGGGCTGCCGAGCAGCATCTTCCAGAGTCGGGCAGTCTGTCCCGTCCCACCGCCAAGCGAGAGAAGGCGGAGGGAGCGGGGTGTAAAGGCTGGGTCAAGCCCCACTAACTCCCCCTCCTGCTCCAACGACACTGGCAAAATAAGTTTCAAATCAAAGGGGCAGTCGAAGAGAGGGTCTCAATTGGCAACACGCGGCCCATGTTGCAATGCCCTTGGCCTTTCTTGGCCAGGACTGGGTGAGCTTCATCGTCCTTGCCTCACCCACCAGGCAAGTGTTGATGGTGGCTCCCTGTGGCCAAAGATCCCTTCTCCTGTTAATCTGTTAAACAGCCGCCAAAGCCTCTTTGGATATGGAGAATTCTCAGCGGCAGCAAAAGAAACCAGTGAGCAGGAGAGATGGGCATGAAGTTTACTCCAGTAGAATTTCATTAAAAATACGACACAATGACGCAGCTGCCTGCAGCAGGCCTAGGCCTGGGAGGGATCAGTAGCCTGGACCTTCAGCATCAGCAGAGGGTCTGACAGACCACAAAGAGCCAGGTCCAAGGAGAGGAGCATGATGGTGAGAAGGAACCCAGGAAGCCCAAGGGACCAGTGAGGGCCCCAGCGCCCTCACACAGGGGCCACTCCCAGCAGGTGTCTCCATGTTGGTGCAGGAGCTGGAGCAGCAAAGCCTGAGTCCAAAGTGAGGCCAAGGTGGAGGTGCCCCTCTCCCTCCCCAGAGCCTAAGCCCACAGCAGAGCTGGCAGGAGGAACGGGTGGCAGTCGTGTTTCTTCTCATCCCCCTGTAACTGAAGTTCTTCCTCTGCATCTAGACATACATCTCTGTGGGTATCTGGGCTCTGGTAACTCCCAAGTGCCAACTGTGCCCTCACCAGGTTGTCTGCCCAGGGTTCCTTCCCTCTGCATCACTGGGCAGCTTTGAGGCCATGACCCTCCTGGGATTCCAGAGGACACACACAGTGCTGTGCTGTCCTAGCAGTCCTGGCTGTAAGCTCCTCACCCCAGAAAGGCTAACCCAGGGCCCATGAAAGGGGCGCCATCCAAGGCAGACTGGGGGAAGGGCCACACCTTTACCAGTTCTTGCCCATCAGCACGTTCCCTCCACTTCCTGCAGGGTGGCTGGCACGTCTTCCCTGGAAGCCAGTGCTGTGCTGGGAGAGCAGCGCTGGGTGCTGCTGCCTTCGCAGACATGAAGTCTAGGTCTGGGGGTTCAAAAAAGACTGACTCAGCTGGGACTTTATCCCTGGTTTATTAGGAGTAGTTGCAACTGAGAAAGTGGAATTTGAGGAAGTCGGGGTCCCCTCCCTCATCCTCAGTGAGCAAGGATGCGGTTTGGAAGGGAAGGTGGAGGAGTAAGGTAAGGAATGTGCTTTTTTGTTTTAATATCCATTAAATAAGTTGTTGGGGAAAACAGCCCAAGGATGGGGACCAAACTCCTGCAAACAGCCCATTGCTGGCCCTCTGCACTGAAGCTGTAGCCCCTTCCAGAGGCAGGAGCTCCCCAGTGGATGCAATTGCCTGGTGGAAGGTGGCATCTGATTCCCTCGTGTCTGGGCTGCACTGAGAAGAAACAAGTGGGAGCTCCGTCTCACTGGTGATGCTCATCCCATGGCCCCAGACCTGCATCCTGTCGCGGAGAAAGTCCTGGCCCTTCTGATGGTGTCCCGTCCTGCTCCCAGTGACTGTTGCTGCTTGGGAAGGCTGGCCTGGAGGGCACGCCAGACAATAGCATTCGGTGCCACGCGAGGTCAGGCTTTGCTTCTTTCAGGAGGTGATCTCCAGTAAAGACCTCAGTCTCTTCCTGCCCCAAAGCTAGCTGTCTGTCCTTTTCAGGCAATGGAAGAAGTTACAGACAAGCTCATACCAAAAGAACACTAAGCCCGTGGAGAGGGCAGCCTTCAGCAGGCTGGGGGACAGGCCCTTGAAGAAGCCCTGGGCACCTTCCTCTTGCAGCACTTGCTTGGTACAATCCAGGAGGCCCCTGTATCTCCGCACCTGGGGAGAGGAAGGTTAAGGTTGAGCGGGATGAAGTGAGTAACAGAGGCACCGAGACACCACAGCTCCCACAAATGCTCACCAGATGAAGGAATGAAAGTGAATATAGCAAAGCAGTTACTTCCATTCTTTCTATTCCAAGTAGGCTAAGCTGGACTTCAGAGATGAAGTGCCTGAAGCCAGCAGCTGAGCAGAGCTCCTTCCTACCAAGGAGGCACCAGCTGACTGTGGTTCTGGATCCACTGGCAGCTCTGGGCCCTCTCCCGAGAGGTGTCTCAGATCCTTCACCCCATTCCACCTGCTTCTCCTTGGGCTACAGATCTAAATCTGGCCTTTGCTAGGTCTTAACCTAACCAGTGCCACCCCTCCACCCTGATCTCCTTGTCTCTAGTTGACACCACGAACTGTGGCTAGATCTGTGTCCCCAAGGCAGGACAGCCCTCCCTTTCAAAAGTCCACAACATCATAAAGAGTCAGGTCCAAGCTCTGAGGCCTGGCTTCCCTCTCTGACCCTGGCTCCCACTGGTCCTCCCATGAGCCATCCCCCACTTACGGCCAAAACAGAACAGAGTCTCCTCCTCTGTCCTGGGCTCTCCCATTCCAAATTCAAACTGTCTCTACAGGACAAGTTGGTTAATGGAAACAGGAGGTTACAAAACCTTACATTCAGTGTACAACCCCATTTTGTTGAAAAGCATATGTGTGTTTATTTCTGCAGAGAAATTAAACTACAGGGGACAGGCTGGGGGTAGAGGGGCCAGTGCTGCCCCATGGGCAGGAGCTGAATGCTGGCTCCTTCCTGTGAATGATCGGGGCAGAGCTTTGTGTACAGGGATGGCTCACCTGTCCAAAGGCAGCTCGGGCCTCCTCAAACCCTCCAACCTGCAGCCGCTTCTTGAAGAGGTCCAGGGGATACGTGAGGGTCTTGCTGATGACTCCAGCCCCACAGCCACAGAGCAGGTTTTTGAGGTTCTCTGTACCAGAGAAATGAGATTGAGGGGAGGGATGAGGAGAAGTGCAATCCCTGGTGGACACCTTAATCTCCACCACAAACCTAGGCCCCACAAGCATCCTTGGATGCCAAGGGGCATTTAATCTAGGAGCCAGAGTCACTCTCTATAAGAATGATAACAGACTGCAGGTTGGCCAGGCCAGGTGAGCAGGTATGGGCCTTTATGCAGCAATCTCCCACTGGAGGCCATAAGGGACAGTAGGCTTGGCAATGGGACTTGGTTCCAGGCTGGAGACAGATTAGGATGCCCCTTCCCAGCTGCCGCCGCCGCCACCACCACCACAACAAAACAACCCAAAAAAGTGAATTTGTAACTTAGATTCAAAACAAAATTAATCTCAGCAGCTGAGGCAGGAGGATCACAAGTTTGAAGTCAGCCTCAGCAACTCAGTGAGACCTTCAGAAACTTAGTGAGACCCTGTCTCAAATTAAAAAAATAAAAGGACTGGGGAGGTATGGTAAAGCACTCCTGGGTACCAAAAAGAAAAAGAAAATGAGGAGCAATCACTGGAAATACATTTCATTGATGCCAATATGGGTGTGGCAAGAGATAGAAGAAATAAAGCTGTTTCTAAGCTGCTGGGTTTCCTTGTTTTGTTGGCTACACTATAAAGCCAGGTACAGAAAACCAGGGGCGCCTTTGCTTCTGATGAGAAAACTATTTCCTTCTCGATTCAGAAAGAGGCACATGGCATGGGCTGGGCAGGGCTGGGCAATCCACATGTGGGACATCTCACCGCTGTGCTTCCTATCGGATGGCAAGACCCACTCATAGGCATGCTTCAAGGATCTGTAACAGGAGAACTGCAGCCCCGCATATGGGAAGACGGCGATCATGGTGGGGGTCAAGCCTTTGTAGAAGACCAGGGGTCCCTCAGTTCTATACATGGTCACCACGGCCTCTTGCAGAGTCTTGTAGACCTGAACAGCACATATGCAACCTGAGCAAGCTCAGCAAGTCCGTGTTTGCCCTAGAACCTAGCCCCTCATCCCTTTCTCCCCTATACTAAAGATCCAGCCCCAGGAGCATGGTTTTTCCTGCCAAGAGGACAGTCCAGGAAAACTCTGGGGGAAAGATGATTTTGGGTGTGTGAGTGTGTGTGTGTGTGGTACTAGGAATTGAGCCCAGGGCCTGCTGGGTAAGCACTCTATCACTGAGCTACATCCCCAGCCCAAGTCCAGGAAAACTCTGGACAAAGAGTCAAATGGTCAGAGTTTTCTAGCAACTCCCCCTCTAAAAATTTATGTGACTGTCATATCCACATGTGTGCACAGAAGCACGAGTCCAAAAAGTCACACCGCTGCATCCTGCAAAACAGCAAGAAATGGTGTTCATCTGTGGGTAACAATGATATAAACAACCATCCACTGCTCCTAGAGGACACGCAGTGCAGCTGTTAAAACAGGATGACGAGTTGGGCACGATGGCACACGCCAGTAATCCTAGTGACTCTGGAGGCTAAGGCACAAGGATCCCAAGTTTGAAGTCAGCCTCAGCAATTTAGCAAGGTCTTAAGCAACTTAGCAAGACCCTGTCCCAAAATTTAAAAAGGGGCTGTATATGTGGATCAGTGGTAAAACATCCCTGGGTTCCATCCCCAACACCCAAACAAACAAACAAAAAGATGAGGAGATCCACATGACTGATGTAGAATAATGCCCCCAACAGATCAATGAACACAGCAGGATACACAAGCATGGCGCAGAATTTGTGGGGAAAACAAACTGTATATAGAGACTATGCCATGGGCTGGGGATGTAGCTCAGTTGGTAGAGTGCCTGCCTTGCAAGCACAAGGCCCTGGGTTCAATCCCCAGTACCGCAAAAACAAACAAACAAACAAAAACTAGAGACGATGCCAACCCTGGCCCAATGACACACAAAAACCAGACCAGCAACTGCCTCCATGGAGAGAAGGGAGCCATGGAGTGTTTATAGGGCACGGAGGAAGAGGGGCATTTCCCAAATCCTGTTTTATGCTGTTTAGAGTTCTGCCACAGGTAAAGTGTGCAGAATGATCACAGCCCACTTGCTTCTCTTAGTTCCCTTCTGTTAAGACATATTCTAGCCGGGCGCGGTGGCGCACGCCTGTGATCCCAGGAAGGGAGGAAACTCAGGAGGCTGAGGGAGGAGGACCATAGGTTCAAAGCTAGCCTCAGCAACTTAGCAAGACCATCTCAAAATTTTAAAAAAGGGGCCTGGGGATGTGGCTCAGTGGCCAAGTGTTCCTGAGTTCAATCCCCGGTTCCAAAAAAAAAAAAAAACATATTTGAAGTGGCCTGAGGGGCTGTGACTCAGCCGGCTGGGTTGGCATGACATCTTGCTGAAAGTGGGGACGGAGGGAAGATCTGCCCCTCTCACTGAGTGTTCCCAGAATGCTGGTGGCCATGCTGAAGGATTCCGCCCTGGGGACCTCTGTGGAAGTGTCAGGCTCTAAGGAAAGTCCACCAGCAACTGCAAAGGTCTTGCCTGCAGTTCCCACTCTGCTTTCCTGAAGAAAGCAGAACAAAATCAAACTGGATGGGTCATTTCAAAGTACTTTCCTTGCATGGTGGGACAGGGAGACAGAGCTACAGAAGGTAACCGGCTAATGCGTCACTTTACATTAACTTTCTAATCAAAAGGCGAGGCAGCGGGAACTTCACTGTCCCGCCAACGGAAGCTGGCCTGTTTGGCAATGTTTGCTGTTCTCTCTCTAATCCTAATGCCTTGGAAGGGCAATAACATGCTTTGTTTCAGCTTAATGACTTGGAACTTCAATGTGAGTGACTCCACTTTGATTTTTAGTCTGGTCAGTTGGGGCCCAGAGCAGGAACTTAATCCCTAACAATGGCCTCCTGAAATTTTTATTTGACAGAGGTAATATGCTATTCTCTTAATACTCTCTCCACTTTTCCCTTCCTATAGACTGTGTGTGTGTGTGTGTGTGTGTGTGTGTGTGTGTGTGAATGAACCCAAGTGCTACATCCCCAGCCCCTTTTATTCTTTATTTTGAAATAGGGTCTTGCTAAGAGTTGCTGAAGCTGACCTCAAACTGCAATCCTCCTGCCTTAGCCTTCTGAGTCACTGGGATTACAGGCGTGTGCCACAGCACCCGGCATCATGGACTTTTACACCAAGTCAGTAAGAGGAGAACTAGGCACTATCACTGGCTATTTTTCCTTCAACCCATCATCAGTGACGCCCTGAAGCAGAAGGGAGACAGTGGGAAAATTCTTTCTTTGTTGAGAACAACACACACACACACACACACACACACACACACACACAGAGCTGCTATTAAACATGACCAAGAAACAGGCATTAGGCTAGAGTCTACTTCAGATTTAATCCCCTGGTCCCTCTCCGTAAGTTCTTCCTTGAGTCTGACTCAACTATCCCATTTCCTCCAACCCAAACCATTCTTTGTGGAAACCAAGGATACCCTCCTAATAATAGAGGCAGAAGTTTACAAGTCTTACTTTTCCAGGTGCCCATCTTCATCCAACCCACTACTGGGCACTCATTTGTTCTGTTTTGCACCCTAGGTTCTGTCTCCCCAGGAAAGCCATGAGCCCCTTCAAGCGAGGACACGGGCGCTTGCATGATGCCAACCAGTACCAGCTTTGACGAACTGGCTGCTGCACTGGGAATCCACGTCTCCCCCAGTCTGCCCTCCTCCAAGACAAAACCCCCAACGTCTGCATCCCCTTCCTTATCCAGGCTCCCTGGCCTGGCCCTGACCACTCACCCTGGGCTCACCCTGAGCTGCAAAGCGGGTGCGCAGAACATCCACAGGGTGCACGGCGAGGGTGGCTGTGCAGGCAGAGAGACCGCCGCACACGAAGTGCACTGAGAATTCCCGGTTGGTGTACAGGTTGGCTCTGTGGATCAGCTCGGTCAGCCGCTCGAAGGACAAAAACTGCAGGGAAGAGGGAAAGTCACTGAAGGCCCAGAGGATGAGTGAGGGCACAGCCCAACTGCTTCCAACACACCACCTGCCACCCAACGGGGGCCAGGACCAGGGACGGAGAAAGGCTGAGGACACACTCTCCCCGAGCAGTGCTGAAGCACAAGAAATAATTTCATAATTAAGTAAAACTCAAATGCCTCATCTTTAGCACAGTGCATGAAAAAAAGAAGAGAAAAAAACTCAGAAGCCATTTAAAACTTTTTTTTTTTTGGACCCAGGGATTAAACTCAGGGACACTCGGCCACTGAGCCACACCCCCAGCCCTATTTTGTATTTTATTTAGAGACAGGGTCTCACTGAGTTGCTTAGGGCTTCGCTAAGTTGCTGAGGCTGGCTTTGAACTCGCAATCCTCCTGCCTCAGCCTCTGGAGGCACTGGGATTATAGGCGTGCGCCACCATGCCCAGCACTTTCTTATTTTTTTGGTGTGTTAGGGACTGAACCCAGGGCCTCACACATGCTATAGGCTCACACTGAGCTCCATCCCCAGCCCCTCTGCCACTTTCTCACTAGTGACTTTGGTTGGATGATTATGGAAGCTCTGTCTCAGTCTTCTCATATGAAAAATAGGAGTGACATTAGAACCTATCTCACAGGACAGCTGAGATAGAATATGTAAAATGCTCAAAACAGAGGCCAGGCCCACAGATTCCCAGGCCTGGCCATTCCCACCAATGCCACCATACAACTACACGCTGTATGCCATGACACACGCCGGCACTCAGTGAAGGAATGAATGACCAGAAGTCAAGAAGCCTGGGTTCTAGTCTGAGCCCACCATGGGCAGGCCATGTGGCCTGACCAGCTCACATAAACTTTCCCCGTCTTTTTTTTTTTTTTGCAGGGCTGGGGATTGAACTCGGGGCCTTGTGCTTGTGTGGCAAGCACTCTACCAACTGAGCTACATCCCCAGCCCCTTAGTATCACCTTTGAAAGCTATCTGGGGGCAGTGTCAGTCTCCTAGGTACAACACTTGTCACTGGGACAGACACTGGGGATGTGGGGAAGGGAAGGCCAAGGTACAGTTCAGTCTGATGTTGTCTTCATCAGGCAAGTGAGCAGTGTGGGAGCTGCCTCTCCTCCCCCTCCCTCTGCTCCTCCACTACGCAACATGACCCCAGGGGCCTGGTCAGGTCCCTGCCACCTACTTGGACAGCTCCATAGCCAACGGACAGAAGTTGGGCCGGGATGTGTCCTTTCCAGAATGCTGTTGGGCCCTCTTCCTGCAAAATCTGCCTCCCAGCCTGTAGGATCCCATAGTATTTTGCGTTGGGGTCACTGTGAGACAGGCGCTCAACCTGAAGCTGGGGATCAAAATTGAACAGGTCAGGATAGTGACGGAGTGGGCGAGGTGAGAAGGGGAAATTTCAGGAAAGTTTGAGGGCAACAAATCACTCCACCGTCACAAGACTGTTTCATTAACTGCTTCTGCAAGAAAAACTGAACTTGTCCTCCAGCACATCACAAGGCAAAAGGGGGAAAGGGTACCTGGAAACGGATCTTGATGACGTCCAAGGGGCTGATCAGTGCCCGAGTCATAAGTCCAGACACAGACCCTGCCGCTGCCACCACCAACTTGGAGTTACTCCTACCATCTTCTTTGGGGTCATAGCCGACCATCCCTGCTTCTGGCCCATCCAATGTCCATCAGTATCAAGCTATGTGCAAGAAACAGGGAGTAAACATGAAGGCAAGTTTCTTAAGGCTCAAACATCACCTCCTCACAGCAGCCCTTCCTGCCTGACACACCGAAAATAGCGCCAGCCTTCTTCTTTGTAGCCTTATTATATGAGATATCGATGTTGTACATTTATTTCTTGTCCCCACCCCCCAGTAGAATGCAAACCCATGAAAATAGGGCCTGGATCTCATCTGTTCACCCTTGCCCTTCCAGCACTGGAACACAGCCCATCATTGTAAGTGCTCAATATTTGGGACTGAATAAATGAACAGGCTTGATAGGAAATCATTCACTTCCAGACATCAAGTGGTTTTCCAATGACCTCTGACAATTTTACCGTGAACCCGCCTGAGGTAATGCGTGGGCCCACTGAGGGAGGCTGTCAGTCATACGATGTCAAGGAACAGGGACTGGGATTCTATAAAAGCACCCCATGGTCCAAAGGAAGAGCCAGGTGACCCGAGCCCTTAGCATTTCGCTTCCCCAATTTTCTTCTTCTTTTTTGGTTTGCAATTTTTTCAATGCTAGGGATTGAACCCAAGGTTATCTGTGCTAGAAAAGTGCTCTACCACCGAGTGGAGCTGCTAGCTCTGCTTCCCATTCTTTACACACACCCTAGACCCACCCCAACACAGTGGAGCTGTCATGCTATGAAACAATGCTCCTCGCCCCACCTGAGCCTGACCTGCTAACCCTTCAGTCTCACTCTGGACCACTTTTCCCATTCCCTACCTAACCAGGAAGGTTGCAGTGCTTCTGACCAGTTCCTACAAAACACTGCAGGGACTCCTAACTCCCAGCCTCTCCTCTCTGCACAGTTCCCCATTCTGAATCACAACCCCACTCCCGGTCCCTCTTTCTCTTCCCTCCGCTGGCTCCTCTGGTCCACCAGATCTCAGCTAGAGCATCTCCAGGAGGGGGCTTGTTTCCTCTAGCAGTCCCAGCAATTGCTAATGTGTTCTCCACCCTCTGCCCATGGGAAGGAGGCCCCCCCATGGCAGGACCCAGTCACCTACCTACATCTGAATCCCCAGAGGCCAGCGCAGTGCCCGGCACATAACAAAGGCTTAGAAAACTGTCAGTGAACAAATGATTAAAAACCAAAGAAAAGCCGGGTGCGGTGGCGCACACCTGTAATCCCAACACTTAGGAAGATGAGGCAGGAGGAGCGCAAGTTCAAAGCCAGCCTCAGCAACTTAGCGAGGCCCTAAGCAACTCAGTGAGACCCTGTCTCTAAATAAAATACAAAATAGGGCTGGGGGTGTGGCTCAGTGGTGGAGTGCCCCTGGGTTCAATCCCTAGTACCAAAAAACAAACAAAAAAACAAACAAAAGAATTTCACCAAATCAGGTGTGGTGGTGCATGCCTGTAATCCCAGTGACTCAGGACGCTAAGAATGGTTAATTCCAGGTCAGCTGTTAATGAGACCCTAAGCAACTGAGCAAGATCCTGTCTCAAAATAAAAAATTAAAAGGGCTGGGGTTGTGGTTCAGTGGTAGAGCACTTGCCTAGCACGTGTGAGGCACTGGGGTTGAACCTCAGTACCACATAAGTAAATCAATAATAAAAAGGCATTAAAAAAAGTGGGGGCTGGGGATGTGGCTTGGTGGTTAAACAACCTAGGTTCAATCCCCGGCACCAAAAATTAAAAAATAAATAAATTAAATAAATAAATAAAACTCCAGAGTTGGAGATGTGGCTCAGTGGTAAAGCACTTGCCTGGCACATGTGAGGTCCTGGGTTTGATCTAAGGCACTGAGAAAAAATCTAACTCTGTGGTACATATACACAATGGAATATTATGAGCCACAAAGAAGAATGAAATTATGGTATTTGCCAGTAAATGGATGGAACTAGAGACTATCATGCTAAGTGAATAAGCCAATCACAAAAAACAAAGGCCAAATGTTCTCTCTGATATGTGGATACTGACTCACAATAGCTAGCGGGGAGGCAGGAGTGTAGGTTCATTGAATTGAACAGGAGGGAATTGGGGGGAGAGGGGTTGGGAATGGGAAAGACAGTAGAATGAATTTGATATAACTTTTCTATGTTCATATATGAATACAAGACCACTATAATTCCATATCATGTACAACCACAAGAATGGGAAATTATACTCCATGTACGTATGGTATCTCAAAATATATTCTACCGGGCTGTGGTTGTGACTCAGTGGCAGAGCGCTTGCCTAGCTATGTGTGAGGCACTGAGTTCAATTCTCAGCGCCACATATAAATAAACAAAATAAACATCCATTGACAACTAAAAAAAATTTTAGAAGAGTATTCTACTATCATGTATAACTAAAAAGAATTTTAAAAAGGAAAAAAAAATTGAACTCCATTTGTTTTCTTTTTTTTGGGGGGGGAGGGTACTAGGGATTGAACCCAGGGGCACTTCACTACTGAGCCACATCCCCAGCCCTATTTTGTATTTTATTTAGAGACAGGGTCTCACTGAGTTGCTTAGGGCCTCGCTAAGTTGCTGAGGCTGGCTTTGAACTCACGATCCTCCTGCCTCAGCCTCCCAAATGCTGGGATTACAGGCGTGCGCCACCACGCCTGGCTACTCCATTTGTTTTCTAGAGGAAGGTTTCTCAACTTCAGCATTATCAACATTTGAGAATGCATACTTCTTGGTTGTTGACCTGTGATGTTTAGCAGTGTTCCTGACCTCTACTATCACACTCCAATTGTGAAAATTAAAAAAGGCTCCAGACATCAACAAAACTGCTGGTTGAGAATCCCTGATCTGGAAAAATATTCTCTCGGTATGTAAAATGTTTATGATGTATTATTGTAAACATGGATATAACACAAATACTCACGAAAAGGGATGGAAAGAGCCGGGGAGGTATGTGGCTCAGTGGTAAAATGCTTGTCTAACACACCTGCAGCCCTGGGCTGCATCCCCAGAACCCAAAACAAAACAGGTTTCAGGACAGTATGTCTCAAATATGCCTTTTTATGAAAGAAAAACAGCAAAATCTATATGTGCTCCATAGAGTTGCATAAAGTATAGAAACAAAGTCTGTAACAACACACACACAGGGCAGGTAGTGTGCAAATTAGCCCTGTGGGAAGGGAAGGGCAGAGGGAAGGTACATCTCTCTCTCTCTCTCCACTCTATATTGTTTTGTTATTAAAACAAAAACTAAACTAAAACTAAATATGAAATGATTTGAGAATGGACCTCAGAATTAACCTGGTTCTTGAATACTTGTAGTAATGGGGAACTCATTGCCTATACAATGACACTCCACTCCCACAACCCATCATTGATTTTTTTTCTCCTCTCACCCACCCTGGACCCCCTTCCAGGCACCTGTGATCTAGTGGATAAACCTCTCCCAGTATTACCTTGGGATTTCTCAGGTCACAGAACAGTATCAGTTTCCTGCATTCTTGGAGAGAACCAGGGGTAAGCCCAAGTGGCAGGTGTTCTGGCTCAGTTTCAGGAGTCACCAGAAGGATATCAGGCTCTTCTATGACTGCATGATTCACAAGCACAGTGAAAGGTGGTGGGAAGGCTAGGATGTGTGGAGTGGACATTTTTATAAATAAGCAGCTCTGCAGAGCTGGATATAACGCAGACCTCTAGCTGGGCGAGGTGGTGCATGCCTGTAATCCCAGCAACTCAGGAGGCTGAGGCAGGAGGATTGCAAATTCTAGGACAGCCTGGGCAATTTAGTGAGATCCTGTCTCAAAAAAATAAAAAGGCCTGGGGAATGTAGCTCAGCAATAAAGTACACCTGGGTTGAGTGCCCAGCAGCAAAAACCAAGAACAAAAACATGATTAATATGCATGATTTAAGGTGGCACCCAGAGACCAGCGACTGCTGCTGAGAGTGGCGGGGGAGCAGTGCGAGTGTGACAGTTTGCCTTCTCCACCCTGCTTGTCTTCCGCAGAGGACCCCAGTATTCCAGTACCCAGGTGAGCCTGGGCGCTCATGTGCTCAGCTGCGGGGCTTCTGCAGCTGCCCCCCACGTGGCTATACAAGTGTCCAGGTGTGCCTCAAGGTGTCTTTTCTCCCCAAGTCAGAGAGCTCGGCCGCAAGGTGGGATCCCACGTGCTCAGGTGCCGGGGTAGAAGGGGTACGGAGTTTTGCCTCCGGCGTCCCTGAAGACGCCTCTAGGGTCAGGAGAGCCCTTAAGTACAGTCCCCACCCCGCGTGAGTACCTACTAGTGTGTGCTCCCCGCGGTCCGCCCCGGAGAGCGAGTGTGCAGGTCCCCGACAGGACCGCGAAGAGGGCGGTGGTAGAGGTCACTCACCTACTCCGCCCGCGCGGCCAAGCTCCGCTCCCCGCGCTCTGCCCTCCCGCCCTGCTCACGCAGTGCAACAGCAAAACTCTAAACCGCTCGGTACCAACTGACGGGCCTCTACGCCAATCACCGCGCAGCGCCCGACAGAGGCTGGACCAATGGTTGTTCGTTTGAGACCCAGCCTGCGCCTCCCGCAAGGTATCGCTGGGTAATGTAGTCTTCCGCTCTCCAGGGCTTCCTACCGGGCCCGCGAGCGCAGAGCCTCCTGGGAGATGTAGTCCCGCTGCGCGTGCGCGCGCATGATCCTGACGCATCGGAAGGAGGCGGGCCAGGAAGCCGCACTGCGACCCTAAACGTCGCCGGGATCTGTGAAGTTCGGCTGGGAAGGGGGCCTGCAGGGTGTGGAAGGTTAGGGCGCACTGAACTTGACCCCCTTTCCTCAAAACCCTCTTTGTATCAGAACCCAGATCGTCTAACCTTGCAAAAGATGGCGGAAAGCCTAGCAAAACCTCGGCGGAGAGGGGGAGACAATAGTTGGGTTCTTAAGCTCAGAACGGATACACGGAGATCTTTCTTACTAAGCTTGTTTGTGTGTATGTCTATTTTTTGAGATAGGGTCTCAGTTGTCCAGGCTCCTGCCTCAGCCTCCAAGTGTCTTACAGGTGTGCCCCCCTGCACCGGGCTAGGGACATTTTTAATTTTAATGTAGTCCAGTTTTTTTTCTTTTTTTTCTTTTATGGATCATGCTTTGGGTATCATATCTAAGAAATCTTTGTCTTGCAAAAGGTCATAAGATTTTCTCCTGTATTTTACACCATGGAGTCTGATCCATTTTGAGTTAATTTTTGTGTTTGGTGTGAGATATGAAGTTCTTTTTTCCCTTTGCATGTAGATATTAATCGTCCCAGCATGTCGAACACTTTTTTGCTGAAAAGTTTATTTTACCCCCTTTGGTACTGGGAATTGAACCCAAGAGTGTTTTACCAATGAACCACATCCCCAGCCCTTCTTTTCCCCGCAAATTTTGAGATAGGGTCTTGCTAAATTTCTTAGGGCCCCCTAAATTGCTAAGGCTGGCTTTGAACTTGGAATCCATCTGACTCAGCCTCCTGAGTTGCTGGGAATACAGGTTGCCCAGTTTCGTTTTTATTTTTTATTTTGAGACAGGGTCTCATTGAGTTGTTGAGGGTATCACTAAATTGCCCTGGTTGGCCTCAAACTTGTGATCCTGCCTCAGCCTCCATTGTCCCTGGGGGTTACAGACCTGTGCTACCACTCTCTGCCAAACTCATTTTCAAATAGACTTCCCTAGTGGTCATTCAACAGAAAAATCATTAAAGACATTGACCACAGACTAACTGCAAACTGAACTGGACTCAGGGAACCATAGATCATCAGAACTGGAAAGATTCAGAGAGTGTTTGGTCCAGTTGGAGTCCAGAGAGCTGGGTGATGTACCCAAGGTCTATGGTAGTCCGATGGCAAATTTGTGGTTGAGTTGGGATGAGATTAGAGGCAGTTACCAGTTTTCCTGGGTTTATGTCCTGGTTCTAGTTTTTGACCTTTTGGAATCTGGTCATTTCATTTAAAGTTACATATATTTAGTAAATCATGTCATGTGAAAAGAGAAACCGGAAAATAATGGTTCCCGTCAGTTTGGGGAAGTGAATCCTCTGTGACTTCATCAACACTTACCCTAAACAGACCTATTAAAAGCTCTTTTGGACTTCCCCCGCCTCCTCAGAGGGAGGAAATATCTCCTTGGCTTTGACCAAATAGAGTTGGTATTTGACAGCTGCTGGGGCTGATGTGGCGGTAAATGAGCCTCATCGCTGAAGTAAGCTGGTTAGCTCTGCTGTCTGCCGGAAAGACCAGACATTGGAGGCAACTTGCTGTTTGTCTGGCAAATCACTTTTCTTCTTTGGGCTGCAGTTTCTCCATCTATAAAGATGAAGAAGTTGGTTCAATCCCCAGCACCGCAAAAAAAAAAAGAAGTTGGACTTCAGGGTGTCCAAACCTTGCTGTCCCTGTACCACTCCAGTTGTAAAAAACAAGTCTACATTTTTAGTAGGCACCCCAAGTGATCCTCAACTTCAGCTGATCCAAGAACCATCTGGGAGGGGCTGGGACCTAGCTCAGTGGTAGAGCCCTTGCCTTGCATAGCGAGTGTGAGGCCCTTAATATTTTAAAATGCAGATAGCTTCCTCCTCAGGACACTCATCCTAATCAAGCAGTCCAAGCATGAGCCTGGGAATGAGCATTCTGGCTGGTGGTCCACACATGGATTGATGCCAAACTGGAGTTCTGTACCCCATCTAATGTCCAAGGCTGCCCTGGTTTCTTTCTGCTTTCTCATGACTTAGGATGAGATGAAGCGCCTTTTTTCCATCTTCTTTTTAATTTACCAGACATTTACTGAGGATCTGCTTTAGCCAGTTACTATTTCAGATGCTGGGGACACCAGTGAGCAACTGGGAATCCTGCCCACTGGAGCGTGCTTTCTTGAACTTGCCAATGGCTTCTAAGGCTCTTCCATATCTTCTTGTGTCAATAAGATTCCATTGAATGTGGCTGGGGGTGGAGCTGAATGGCAGAGTTCAGTTATGAGGCTCTGAGATTGATCCCCAGCACCAAAAAAGGAAAAAGAAAAGCCCCCCATCTGGAGGCAGCAGTTTTTTTGTAAACTCGCCTATTGAGGGGCATCTTGGTTGCTTCCAAGTTTTAGCATTTATGAATGAAGTTGCTAATAAACTGCAAGTGCAGGTTTTCTCATGACTGTAAGTTTCCATCATTTTAATTATTATTTTGTTTTAAACTTTAGGGCCATAATGCTGAGAAAAATCATGAAAAAACAACCACTGTTGGAAGATTTTAGAGGAAGTCCCTACAGGCTGCAGGGGCCAAAAATAGGGGTGTTTCTGATAGTTCCTTTTTTTTTTTTTTTTTTTTTTTTCAAATTCACTCAGCAAATGACTCAAACACTAGTAAACTAACCAAGAAAAGAAAGAAAGAGGATTCACTGTCCAGTGACTTTCAAGAGCTGATTTCTTAAGCATGTCAACTTCGGTTGCTCTTCTCAGTAGACCTCAATTTCAGGAGGCTTTTGGCTGTGGATGTCAGTGCCAGGGGGAGGGGTCCTGAGATGGCTGGCGAGGCTCAAGTTTTCTAGTTTTCTTTCTTTTTTTTTTTTTAATTGGGGATTGAACCCAGGGGCACTCCACCACTGAGCCACATCCCCAGCCCTATTTTGTATTTTATTTAGAGACAGGGTCTCACTGAGTTGCTTAGGGCCTCGCTAAGTTGCTGAGGCTGAACTCGCAATCCTCCTGCCTCAGCCTCCCCAGCAGCTGGGATTACAGGCGTGTGCCACCGGGCCCAGCCCAAGTTTTCTAGTTTTCAGCATTTGGTTATCTCTGACAGATTATCAGCACATTACTCTTCACCCATTCCTGAGGTTTCCTGAGAAGGTATTTTCTGCTCCATCTGTGGGAAGCCCGTCTCCACCCTGCACCCAGTTTCATAGAGGAAGAGAGTGGGTGCAACACTGTCTTCAAGGTAGAGGTGTCTGTGCGTGGCAGAAGGGTTGACGTGTCAGGGTCAACCACAAACTGTCTTCTTCCACAGGCCCACAACTTCTGCTTCTGCCTGACTCAGGGTATTTGTGGGTCCCAAATCTAAGAAGCAGGTTCTCTGCCGTCCATGGCTTCAGGCCTGCCCAAGGCTCTTGGCATGTATCTGTGGCTAAAGGGCATTCCTGGACTTACAGAGAAAATGGGCCCAGGGGTTCCTAGAACCCACACTGGGTCAGGGTGGTCGTTTCATTACTCCCAGGACACAGGGATTTCTCCTGGAGAGGTTCTTCCCTCTTCCTCTCACTGGCTCTCTTCCTGCATGCCCATCTGAAAGGCCACCTTCCCCGGGTATTCCCCAGTTCTAACCTCTGGGAGGGGCTGCAGCCTTTTTTGGCTTCCCAGTTGTCTGCACACACCTTATTAGAACACCTAGGACCTTGTGCCAGTGAGCACGAGTTACCCAGGGTCTTGGCCTTCTGGGAGCTCCTGAAGAGTGAGCAAGGCCCACATCTTCTGCCTCTCTATAGGATCTGGTAAAGACGCTCCAGGAAAGTTTGTTGAATAATTGAAGGCACAGCCAGACTCTAAATAAGCAGTGCAGCCTCTTTCACATGGGGTTCAAGGTGATGGTTCTCAGCTCAATCCTTTTGGATTTTTGCCATTAGGTTTTTTGTTCTTGTTTTTGGTTTTTGGCAGTATTGGGGATTGTACCCAGGACCTCATGCTAGGCAAGTGCTCTATCACTGTATTACACCCCTCGTCCTTTTAAAAAATCTTTTATTTTTAGCCGGGCGCGGTGGCACATGCCTGTAATCCCAGTGACTTGGGAGGCTGAGGCAGGAGGATCGAAAGTTCAAAGCCAGCCTCAGCAACTTAGCGAGGTTCTAAACAACTCAATCAGACCCGGTCTCAAAATAAAATACAAAATAGGACTGGGGATGTGGCTCAGTGGTGGAGTGCCCCTGGGTTCAATCCCTAGTTCCCCCTCCCCAAAAAACAAAAACAAAAAATCTTTTATTTTGAGGCAGGGTCGTGCTAAATTGCTGAGGCTAGCCTTGAACTTGTGATCCTCTTGCCTCAGCCTACTGAGTTACTAGGATTACAAACTTGAGCCAGCATACCTAACGAGTTTTTCCAGTCATTGAAACAAACAACTTATTTTCATTTTTAGAATCTCATTGTGGAAACTTGGAGAATAAAGATTTTTAAAATCTGTGATATCACTACCCACAGTCACCCTGAGTTAACATTTTTCATTCATTCTTTTTTTTTCAGACTTTGAGGTATTTTAATTAAAAAAATATTATAAAAGTAACACAAGTAGCCGGGCGCGGTGGCACATGCCTGTAATCCCAGCACTTGGGAGGCTGAGGCAGGAGGATCGCAAGTTCAAAGCCAGCCTCAGCAACTTAGAGAGGCCCTAAGCAACTCAGTGAGACCCTGTCTCTAAATAAAATACAAAATAAGGCTGGGGATGTGGCTCAGTGGTGGAGTGCCCCTGGGTTCAATCCCTGGTTAAAAAAAAAAGATGAAGTAAATCAAATTACTCTGACTAAATTAAGATGGCAGGGCAATAAATGGATTACTTTATCTTTCTTCAATATTTCAGGTTTTACTTGTTACTTTTTTTTGTCCCAGGGATTGAACCCAGGGCACTTAACCACTGAGTCACATCCCCAGCCCTTTTTATTTTTTGAGACATGATCTTGCTAAGTTGCTTAGGGCCTTGCTAAATTGCTGAGTCTTGACAAACTTGTGATTCTCCTTCCTCACCTTCCCCAGCTGCTGGAATTACAGGCATGTGCCGTTGTGTCCAGCACTTGTGTTACTTTTTTTTTTTTTTTTTTTTTTGGTACCAGAGATTGAACCCAGGGGCACTCCACCACTGAGCCACATCCCCAGCCCTATTTTGTATTTTATTTAGAGACAGAGTCTCACTGAGTTGCTCAGTGCCTCTTTTGCTGAGGCTGGCTTTGGAACTGGCAATCCTGGAGTGCCCCTGGGGTCTCACTGAGTTACTTAGGGCCTCACTAAATTGATGAGGCTGGCTTTGAACTCAATCCTCCTTCCTTAGCCTCCTGAGCTGTTGGGATTACAAGTGGGTGCCACCACACCCAGCTACTTTGTCAACTTTTTATTATATGCTTGGTGTGTTATTTGCAACCATGATCACATTCATTCATAAACTTCTGCATCTCACAATGTTTTTTTTTTTTTTTTGGTACTGGGGATTGAACCCAGGCGCACTCCACCACTGAGCCACATCCCCAGCCCTATTTTGTATTTTATTTAGAGACAGGGTCTCACTGAGTTGCTTAGGGCCTCGCTAAGTTGCTGAGGCTGGCTTTGAACTCACGATCCTCCTGCCTCAGCCTCCCAAGTGCTGGGATTACAGGCATGCGCTACCTTGCCCGGCTACATCTCACAATTTTTTGCTACTATAACACTTTCTCATGTTTTTTTCTTTTTCTTTTTCTTTTTTAGTTGTAGATGGACACAATCCCTTGTTTATTTATTTTTATGTGGTACTGAGGATCGAACCCAGTGCCTCACACTTGCTAGGCAAGAGCTCTACCACTGAGCCACAACCCCCGCCCAACACTTTCTCTTGTTTTTCACAATATTGATTCCTAATTTTTAATGAGTATATAATGTACTCTTCATCAATCTGTTTATTGACTATTTACCTAGCCAGAGCATGACAAACTATGGCCTTGTGTTTGTACATATTGGAACATAGCCATACTCATTTGCTTACATATTGTCTGTGGCTGCTTTCATGGAACGAAACGCCAGTGTTGAGCAGCTGTGACAGAGGCCACATGGCCTCAAAGCCTAAAGGATTTACTTTCTGAACCTTTGCTTTCTATGACTGACTCCTGCTTTAAACTGTAAGCGGTTCATAATTTGGACTATTAATCAATACCACTTGAACTGGACACCATGGCGCACACCTGTAATCTCAGCAGCTTAAGGCAGGAGGGTTGGGAGTTCAAAGCCAGTCTCAGCAATTTAGCAAGACCCTGCCTCAAAATCTCAAAACAATTAAAAAGGGTTAGGCTGTAGTTCAGTGGGTGAGCACCCCTCAGTTCAATCCCTGGTACAAAAAAAAAAAAAAAAAAAAAAAAATAAGGAATACCACTTGTAAAATCTTTTTTTATACTTTGGACAACAATTTACTTGGGGGATATTATCAAAAGTGGAATAACTGGGTCTAATTAATAAAGACATTTTTAGGGCCGATATTGCCCCCACTCTCTCTTACATTATTCTAACTATGATATAATGGATGGTGATAACGATGGAAAGGAAGTCCCAGCACTCTTGTAGGTAGCATTTCTCTGGTTCCTGTTAATCCAGACATGTAAATTCACACTTTTTTTTCTTTGGCGGTGGGGGGTGGACACCAAGGATTGAACCCAGGGTTCAACACCAGGGACTCAGCCACATTCCCAGCCCTTTTTACATTTTTTTTTTTTTTGAATTTTGAGACAGTTTCTCACTGAATTACCTCTGGTCTTGCTTAATTGCTGAGGCTGGCTTTGAACTCACCATCCTCCTGCCTCAGTTTCTCACACCTCTGGGGTTCCAGGTGTGCAACGCCGCCCTTGGCTAAATTTACGTTCCTAAAAGTATATGTTTTGGGTGTTTTTGTTGTTGTTGTTGTTTTTTAGTTTGTAGTTGTAGATGGACAGAATGCCTTTATTTTATTTGCTTATTTATTTATTTTTACGTGGTGCTTAGGATCAAAGCCAGTGCCTCACACGTGCTAGGCAAGTGCCCTGCCACTGAGCGATGGCCCAGCCCTATGTTTTAGTTTTGATTTAAAGTCAACCAAAGAGGGAAATAACTGTAAATGGAACCAGAAAATAAACCAATTCAAAGAAATCACTTGCTTTCTACTGGAAATGAAAAAGCAGGGAAATCAAACTCTCCATGTGCCACAGCGCATATGAAGTGTCATCCCGAGATAACCACAAAGGCCAGACGTCCCTGGGAGAGCTGAGTAAGGGAAAGAGCTGCAGCGGCAGCCATGAGTGTGGGTGGCAGAGAGGCACAGGAGTTCCACCCCTGAGCACATCCTCAGCATCAACCTGCCCACAACTGTAATTAAACTGTCTCCAATAAGAACATTCTAGGGCAATTACTCTATAGTTTTTTGTTTTATTGGTTTTTGCTTTGTTTTGTTTTGTTTCTTGGTGCCGGGGGATTGAATCTGGGGGTGTTTTATTACATCTCCAGCCCTCCTGCTTCAACCTCCTGAGCCTCTAGGATGACAGGCCTGCACCACCACGTCCAACCTACTCTATGGTTTTAAGCAGCACAGATTATCTGGAAAACTCTTATTCTTCAGAAAGAAAACTTAGGGAATGGGACCAGCTAAATCAACTCTACCTCAAGATAAAAGATGAAGCAGATGGAGGGATCTCAAATCCAATCTTCGTGATCCTTCTGCCTTGGCCTCCTGAGTCACTGGGATTAGAAGCATGTGCCGCCAAGCCCACCCTAGCAAAAATATTGAGCACCTATCAATGGGAGTGTAATAGGACACAGTCTGGGAAAAGGTCAGTCAGTTTCCTATGCAGTTAATTATATGTACATCTATGATCCAGCAATTCTACTTCTAGGTATTAATCCAAGAGAGATGAAAACATCTCTACAAAAATATTTGCATAGTGGGCAAGGTGGCACATGCCTGTAATCCCAGCACTTGGGAGGCTGAGGTAGGAGGATCGCCAGTTCCAAAGCTAGCCTCAGCAAAAGAGGCCCTAAGCAACTCAGTGAGACCCTGTCTCTAAAAAAACACAAAATAGGGCTGGGGTTGTGGCTCAGTGGTCTAATGTCCTTGAATTCAATCCTGGGTACCCCAAAACAACAACAGCATATTTGTATAGCCAGGCACCTAGGTTAAGGAGCCTGAGACAGGAGGATTGGGAGTTCAGAGCCAGCCTCAGCAGTTTAGCAAGGCCCTAAGCAACTTAGTGAGACCCTGTCTCTAATAAAATACGAAAAGGACTAGGGATGTTGCTAAGTGGTTAGCAACCCTGGCTTCTATCCCTGACACACATAAAAAATGGTATAAACTGAATGTGGTGGTGCAGAACTGTAATGCCATTGGCTCAGAAGGCTGGATAGGAGGAGCACAAATTGGAGATCAGCCTCAGCAGTTTAGCAAGGTCCTTAGCAATTTAGTGAGACCCTTCTCAAAATGAAAAATAAAAGGGCTGGGGATTTAGCTCAGTGGTAAAGTGCTCCTGGATTCAATCTTAGTACCTACACACACACACACACACACACACACACACACACACACACATATATATATAAAAATAAACAAAAAGATTTAGTGAAAAGGTAGGCAGATGTGGGGATATATAGCTCAGTGGAAAAGTGCCCCTGGGTTTAATCTCTAGTACCACAAAATAAATCAGTGAAATCAAAAATACATTCCAGTGGCATTAATTCCTTCCACAATGGTGCACAATCACCACTACTATTTTTTTAAGCCACTATCAGAGTTTTTCATCACCCCAAATAGAAACTACCCATTATCCTCTCCTTCCTCCAGTCTCTCCTAACCTCTAACCCACTTTCGGTCTCTATAGATTTACCTATTTTAGATATTTCATGTAAATTGCAGTCATCCAACATTTATCCCTTTTTTCTTTCTTTTTTCTTTGCAGTGCAGGGAATTGAACCCAGGGTCTTGTGCATGCTAGTCAAGTGCTCCACCAATGAACTACATCCCCAGCCCTATTTTGTATTTTTTTTAGAGACAGGGTCTCACTGAGTTGCTTAGGGCCTCGCTAAGTTGCTGAGGCTGGCTTTGAATTCGCGATCCTCTTGCCTCAGCCTTCCAAGTCGCTTGGATTACAGGCCTGTGCGCCACCACGCCCGGCCTAGTCCCCAGTCCTTTTGTCGTCCTTTTGCTTTGAGACAGGGTCTAGCTAAGTTGCTTTAGCTGTCAACAACTTGCCCAGGCTGGTCTCCAACTTTCCAGGCAATTGTTCTCCCACTGAGACACATTTCCAGTTCCCTATGGCCTCAAATATACAATCCTTGTGCCTCGGCCTCCTGAAGCGTTGGGAGTATGGATGTGCACAACCACACCAGCTTGAGTCCCTATTTCCAATTATTTCAGGTAGGCACTGAGGAGCGGAACTGGGGGTTCTGTGGGAATGCTGTGCTCAGCACGCTGAGGAATCACCACACTGTTTTGCACAGCAGCTGTGACATCGCACATTCCCACCAGCACTGCCTGGGGTTCAGATTCCTGCTCGTGTTTGTCACGTGTGTCATTTTCTAATTTCTGGACGCTCATGTACTTTGCATGCTTCACTTTACCTTCTTTCTTAACACCTTAGCTCTGGAGTCACTCTTCATTTGAAAGCTCTTCTGACCTGTCCAAGTATGAGGTCTCCTCTGCTTACCTAGACCCACCCTGTCCCGGGAGCTCCCTGAAGGTTGGTGTTTTGTAACTTTCTTATTAACTCTTCTGCTTCCAGCACAGGAGGCAGGCGGTGCTCAAAATGTCCAATAGACGCTTGGAATTCATGGATGGGTGACACAGTACCCCACATGGCTCGGAGTGACATGACTTCCTTTTCTGCATCCGCCTCTGCCCATGGAGGTATTTATAGGCAGGGGAATGTGGGAGTAGAAGAATTCTGTGCATTGGAGAGTTGAACAGAGAAAGACTGTGGGGGCATCTTTGGATGTTTTTCCTTGACAGGCACCAATGATGGCACATCAGGATTAGAGTCAGCTGCCAAGAAAGTAGCAGAGTTTCAAAGTAAGAGTGGCTTAAATTCATCCAAGTCCAAGACAGGGCGGGCACCGTGGGCAGGCCTGAAATCTCAGCGACTCAGGAAACTGAGGCAGGAGGATCGCACGTTTGAGGTCAGCCTCAGCCACTCAGTGAGACCCTAAGCAATTAAGCAAGACCGTCTGAAAATAAAAAATAAATAAAAGGGCTAGGGGTGTGATTCAGTGGTTAAGCACCCCTGGGTTAAATCCCCAGTACTCCAGTAACACCCCAACACCAGAAAAGAAAAGAAAAACCCTCAAAGTTCAGAGTTGTTAGCTGTCCAAAGCAGGAGGAGCTCCAGATGAAGGAAGGATGGACTTGTCACCTGAGAGAGGTCTGAGGAGATCCCCCAGAAGGCAGAACAGGACCTCTGCCCAGTCCTGGGAGGTTCTTGACATGTCGAAAGAGGCACAGATTTATTCAAGAAAGGAAAGCGAACAACAAAGCAGGACACACACTTCAAGGGAGAAGGAGTTCAGGGGCTAGAGAAAGGTGCGCTTGCGGGGTCTCAGACTCCTATTTATTTGTTGCGTTATTGGGGACTGAACCCAGGGGCGGCGCTTACCCACTGAGTCACATCCTCCGTCCTTCTTATTTTTATTTTTATTTTTGGAACCAGGGATTGAACTCAGGGACACTCGGCCACTGAGCCACATCCCCAGCTCCATTTTGTATTTTATTTAGAGACAGGGTCTCACTGAGTTGCTTAGGGCCTCGCTAAGTTGCTGAGGCTGGCTTTGAACTCACTATCCTCCTGACTCAGCCTCCCAAATCGCTTGGATTACAGGCGTGCACCACCACGCCCAGCTTGTCCTTATTTTTTGAGACAGGGTCCCCCTGAGTCGCTTAGGGCCCCACTAAATTGCTGAGGCTGGCCTTGGACTTAGCAACCCTGCCACAGCCTCCCAAGTGGCTGGGATCACAGGCGTGCACCACCCTGCCCAGCCAGACTCTTCTTTTAAAGAAAACTTTGTAAACTGGGAACATGAGAAGTGGGGAGGGGGGTGACATCAACCTGGCAAACTCAGTTTTCTTAGTCATGGAGCTTAGGGTGGGTCACAATGACCTGGTTGTCTTTCAGATCTCTAGTTGATGTCATCCAGTCAATTGATAAATTTGGAATATGCCCATCAACATCTAAAGGTATTTTACCCTTGTTTTTTTTATTTTTTATTTATCTTTATTTTTATTTATTTATTTTTGGTACTGGGGATTGAACCCAGGGGCACTGGACCACTGAGCCACATCCCCAGCCCTATTTTGTATTTTATTTAGAGACAGGGTCTCACTGAGTTGCTTAGGGCCTCGCTAAGTTGCTGGCTTTGAACTTGCGATCCTCCTGCCTCGGCCTCCCAAGTGCTGGGATTACGGGCGTGCGCCACCGCGCCTGGCTACCCTTGGTTTTTTTAGTCTAAAGAAAATATGTTGTATACGCCAGAAACGTATGCAGGCATTAATCATCTAGATGCACAAGACTCTAAGATTCAAGGACTCTTTAAAGACTTTTTATAGCCGGGCATGGTAGCACACGCCTGTAATCCAAGTGACTTGGGAGGCTGAGGCAGGAGGATCGCGAGTTCAAAGCCAGCCTCAGCAACTTACCGAGGCCCTTAGCAACTCAGTGAGACCCTGTCTCTAAATAAAATACAAAATAGGGCTGGGGATGTGGCTCAGTGGCCGAGTGTCCCTGAGTTCAATCCCTGGTTCCAAAAAAAATAAAAATAAAAAATAAAGACTTTTTATGTCTGGAGGAAAACAGGTCTGGGGAGTAAAGGTAAAGGTGGTCATGGAGCTTCTTAGATTTACAGTTACGGTTTCTTTTCCTTCCTATTAGTCTCCTTTCTACCCATCCTTATTTCTTCTATCCTACCTCTTTTCAAGAAAAGGAATGGGGGTGTTTATCCAGAGCTGCCACATAAGATTGATTGACTGATATAGATTGATGTAGCAATAGTGGGGATTGAACCCAAGAGCACTCTACCATAGAGATACATCCCCAGCAGTTTTTAAAATTTTTGTTTCCTTTTTAAATTTTATTTTGATACAGGGTCTTGCTGAATTGCCAAACTGGCCGTGAATTTATGTGGTGAAGCACGACTGTAATCCCAGTGACTTGGGAGACTGAGGCTGGAGGATGGCAAATTTGAGGCCAGCCTCAGCAACTTAGCAAGGCCCTCAGCAACTTAGTGAAACCCTGTCTCAAAGTAAAAAATAAAAGACTCGAATGTAGCTCAGTGGTAAAGCACCCTTGGGTTCTACCCCCAGTAGCAAAAAAAAATTTTTTTTTTTTTTTTTGGAACCAGGGATTGAACTCAGGGACACTCGGCCACTGAGCCACATCCCCAGCCCTATTTTGTATTTTTTATTTAGAGACAGGGTCTCACTGAGTTGCTTAGGGCCTCCTTAAGTTGCTGAGGCTGGCTTTGAACTCATGATCCTGACTCAGCCTCCCAAGTCACTTGGATTATAGGCGTGCTCCACCCCGCCCGGCAAAAAAAAATTTTTTTAAATGTTGAAGCCTGGGATCTTTGGGTGGTAAATAGGTTTAGATGAGATCATGAAGGTGGGGACCTCATAATGAGATAAGTGCCCTTATCAGAAGAGGAAGAGTGCCTTCCTTTCCCTCTCCCTCTCCCTCACCCCTGCTCTCTTATCACAAGAAAGCAGCCATGTGCAAGCCAGGAAGAGAGTCCTCCCTCACCAAGAACTGAGTCTTGCTGTACTCAGTCTTGTACACACCTGTAATCCCAGGGACTCAGGAGGCTGAAAGAGGAGGATCACAAATTCAAGATTAACAATTAACCTCAGCAATTTACTGAGGATTTAGCACAACCCTGGATTCAATCCCTGCTACCCCCCAAAAAGAAAGAAAGAAAGAAAGAAAGAAAGAAAGAAAGAAAGAAAGAAAGAAAGAAAGAAAGAAAGAAACAAGAAAAAAAGAAAGAAAGAAAAAGAAACAATTCCACCGGCACCTTGACTTTGGACTTCTCAGCCTGCAGAACTGAGAGGAATAAACATCTGTTGGAGAGTGTTGGCCAAAGGCTCAGAGCCCTTCCTCAAAAAAAAAAAAAAAAAAAAAAAGAAAAAGAAAAAAAAAATAGAGTTTTGTTTGGTGTGTACTGTGCATTGAACCCAAGGGTCTCTATCACTGAGACATATCCCTAGTCCTTTCATTTTTAATTTTGACACAGGGTCTGAGTTGCTGAGGCTAGCCTTGAATTTGTAATCCTCCTGCCTCAGCCTCCTGAGTTGCTGGGATTTTAGTTGTGCACCATTGTGTCAGGCTAAAAAAGTGCTTTAAATTTTGTTCAGGTAAGATGTCCTCATAGGAATGAGCAGTCATGCACACTGAGACAAAGTGCTGTCTCTCATCTGCAGTCACGTGCTCCCTTGATGACATCGCTCCTGCAGGTGCTCATCTGGCTTAAACATGATAGAATTTGATGTTTAGATCGATCTGTGTGAGATCAACCACCAAAGCAGTAGATTCAGATGTTTTAGCAGGGGAGTGAGGAATCAATACCCTTCCTTACACGGCAAATAGCCAGTCAGACAGCAGGAAGCGAGAGAGGTTCTGATTGAAAACATCAACAAAGCTGACTACATATCTGGGAACGAACATCACAAGAGACAAGTCAAAGCTTCGCGAGGAAGACTTTGAGACATTCCCGAAGGACAGGAGACCAGGAAGACCTGCTGGGTTCCTGCAGAGGGAGACTCAACATGGTATGGACATCAGTTCTTTTGAAGGGAGTTTACAAAGTGAATAGGATCCAAACAAAAACTCCAAGGTTGGGTTTTTTTTTTTTTTTCCCTAGAACAAGACAAAGTTTACATTGAAAATATAAACAAGCAAGAAGAGCCAGGAAAACTCTGAGAGGGAGGAAGGAGGAGGAAAGAATGGGAGAATCTGATATCCAAACCTGCTGCCTTGGGAATTAGCATAGGTGCCCAGCACTGGCCAGGAACAGACGGAGAGAGTGACAGAGCAGAAGGCCCCGGAACAGGACCCTGACATCCGAGGCTTGGTGTGTGCTTTGCGTTCTCTCATATCAGAGTGTGGACAGTGGACTTTTTTTCCTTTTTTTTTCTTGTGCTGCCGGGGATGGATGGAACCCAGGACCTCACGCATGCTAGGCAAGTGCTCTGTCACCGAGCCACACTCTCCACCTCTGGTCCTTACACTCAATACAATCTGCATGGCTGTGCAGCCATCTGGAAAAGAGAGCTAGACCCCTACTTCACACAGGTCAACAGGAGAGCTCTCACACAGATGGAAGTTTTAAATAACAAATAAATACGTGCAAATGAAAATGAGCAAGGTAAGCCGGGTGTGGTGGCACACGCTTGTAATCCAAGCGACTTGGGAGGCTGAGTCAGGAGGATCATGAGTTCAAAGCCAGCCTCAGCAACTTAGCGAGGCCCTAAGCAACTCAGTGAGACCCTG
>JAJEJO010001987.1:289533-300086 GCA_020662805.1 Glaucomys volans
GCTGGGGATTGAACCCAGGGCCTTGTGCATGCAAGGCAAGCACTCTACCAACTGAGCTATATCCCCAGCCCTACCCTTGAGGTTTTATAGGGTTAAAAGGTTTAGAGTTCGAATAAAGGTGAAACTAGCCATAACTTGTGGCTCGGACATTAGGAATAGGAATGAGTGTGGACCCCATTCCCCAACAAGTCTGATCTTCTCCACAATCTGCTTTCAGGGATGACATCTAAGAGCATGTTAAGGATCTATCTCTGGAGAGCCAGGTGGCAAACTAGCAACACTCTCTCAAAGAGGCGTCTCTGGAAAAGGCAAAACCATCTTATTTCAAACTACAGATCTTCAACATGAACTAGGGGTGACACTTTGAATGATGTGCACAGAAGCCCCATAAGTGTTCCTCTGGAGGGCCGCTGCTAGCTTGAGGAGCTATTCCTACCTGCCAGACATAACCCCAAGCTCTCCTGTGGGAGCTCAGGCTTACCTGTGGCACCTGCTCTATGTCCCGCAGGAATATTTGCTGGTTTCTGGACACGGATGTCGATCTGTGGTAATCTACCAATTCATTCAAAGAATTGAACTTCACCACCCAGAGGAAATACTTTCCAGCTCCATCTCGGAGCACCTTGAAGTGCTGCACGTCATTTCCAAACCTGGGGAGGCAGACAGAACACATGTGAACTGGCCAAAGGACATTGACCTGGTTAGTCAGGGACTGTCTGCCCATGCAGGTGTGGAGAGAACCCCTTTTCTGACAACATTTCTCACAGGGCCCCAGGCTGGAGAAAGTGGGGGGCAGTTGCTGAGCATCCCTGGTACCTTCCGTGACTGAGGGTCACCAGAACAACATGAAGAATCCTCACAGACAAGGAGAACCTCACCACCAGTCTGACTCAAGATGCTTGCAGGATAAAGAGAGAATGTCCTTGGAAGTTCCTCAATAGACTAGGAATGGAACCACCATATGCTCCAGCTACACCACATTTTGGTATGGAGGAATGGATAAGAAAATGTGACATATATACATAATGGAGTTTTATTCAGCCATAAATAAAAATGAAATTGTGCCATTTGCAGGAGAATGGATGGAACTTGAGACAATGTTACATGAAATAAGTCAAATTCCAAAGATCAAGAGTTGTAGGTTTTCTCTCATATGTGGAAGCTAGAGAGGAAAAAGGAAAAGAGAGCTATGTGTGGGTCGTCTCATGTGTACAACTGTAATGTGCCAATTAAAAAGGGGGGAGGGATGCTTTAACCTAGCGCATACTTGTGCCCCACACTGTAACAAATAACAGCCCTCACAAGGGCTGCTGTGACTTAACTTCAAGTAAAAATAATTAATATGCAATATGACATTTTAAAACAAGACGAGATAGGAAATAAAGTGGGGGGATCAAAATAAAGTGGGAGGGATCGGAAATACTTCCAGTAGTTCTCTTGTAACTGGGAATAGTTCAAAGCTATATTTTCCATTTAGGAATTCTGGTTTACTTTCCCCTTTCCATGAGAAAAAAGGATATGTTGGGACAATAAAATAACTTCTTCATCAACAGATACTATGCTTCCTTTTGCACTGTCAAAAACTGCTTGTGTATGACTGGTACTGTAGGGCCTGTCATAGTGACATCTAGCCAGAACAGAAGCTTAGTGGGACCCTGCTACCCTGCTGGGTGCCACACCCTCAAAAGGCACTCCATGCACTCTTATTCAATGAATGGAGGTGGTTCTCTTGTCTCAAGAGCTTCAAGACACCAAACACTTCCTGGAGACAATCCAGCAGGTGGCAGCACTGAGCTTCAAGCCAAGCGCCTGCGATCAGCACCATTGTTCCCCCTTAACCTCAGGGGTATGTCCCAAGACACCCAGTGGATGCTTGAAATCATGAATATCGAATTCTATACATGTTTTCCTCTCTACATACACATCTGTGATAAAGTTTAATTTTCAGTAAGATTAAGAATAAAATAATGGTCAGAATATGACGCAATAAGTTATTTAAAACTTATGAGCTGCTTATTTCTGAAATTTTCCATTTAATATTTTCTAACTGCAACTGACCTTGGGTAATTGAAACTAAGGAAGGCGAAACTGCAGATAAAAGGTGGCTACTGTACTGCTTGTGTGTGTGTTAGTTACAGGGGATGAAACAAACCCAGGGTCCTGGACATGCCAGGCAACCATTCTACTGCTGAGCCACATTCCAGCCCTTTATAATTTTTATTTTGAGAGAGGGTCTCCCTAAATTGCCCAGGCTGGCCTTTAATTTTCGATCCTCCTGCCTCAGCCTCCCAAGTCATTAGGATTACAGTTAGGTGCCACAGTATTTCAAATTACTGAATGAACATCTTGAAACTAGAGCAATATCTCAGACTTGGTATTTCTTGAATTCTCTTTGCAGAGATGTTTGTGTTGTTAAAGGCAGTTATGACATCTGCTGTATATTTTATTTCTGAAACAATAAATGTATTAACTCCTTAATTTTGGAGGGGAAATACTGGGGAATTCAGGGGCACTGGACCACTGAGCCACATCCCCAGCCCTATTTTGTATTTTATTTAGAGACAGGGTCTCACTGAGTTGCTTAGCACCTCACTAAGTTGCTGAGGCTGGCTTTAAATTCTGAATCCTCCTGCCTCAACCTCCAGAGGAGGTGCCACCACGCCCCACCTTTAGAAGATTTTATTTTGTAGTGACTGGTAAACAGGCAGGCACAGCTCAATGCTGACAGCCCTGGTGGCTCTGGCTGCAGCTTGTCACCTTTATCCTAAACTGCTTAATTTCCACGTGGGTCAATATAAAATGTAAAGAAAACTTCAACTACTTGGGAGGCCAAGAGAGAAGGATCAAAAGCTGGAGGCCAGCCCAAGCAACCTGGTGAGACTCCAACTCAATAACTAAAAAAGGCTGGGTGTATGGAGATGCATGTGATTATTATATTACAGTTTTCATACGTTGGGAATAAAAACTGTATTGCAAGAGTATTTGTGAGGTATTGCGAGTATCACCTGAAACCTCTCTTATCTTCACTTAGAAAAACACCACCACTGCTGGGTACAGTGGCCGCGCCCGTAATCCTAGCTATATGGAAGGCTAAGGCAGGAGGCTGGTAAGTTCAAGGCCAGCCCAGGCACCCTAGTGAGACCCTACTTCAAAATAAAAAATAAAAAGGGTTGGGGATGTAGCTCAGTGTAAGAGGGCCCCTGGGTTCAAGTTCCAGTAATCCCACCCCACATAAAGGAAAGTAATCTATAATAAAATAGTGATCTGCATGTTTAACCTAGATGTTTCCCTGTATGTAAACGATGAAGCGATTTGTAAGATTGCTTGGGAGTTTCCTATAATATAGGAACTAGAAAAGGAATAAAAATAAAAAACTATGGAAATGACAATTCAAAATCCTTACTTCACAGATAAGGTGTGATTTTCATAGACTCCTTAAAGTTCCAGTTTATATTCACCATGATTCCCAAGGTGAGACTCCTTTCTTCCCCATTCCCTGATTATCAACTCCACCCGGGAAAGCAAACCCTAAATCCTTCCTGGTGAGGTGTTTTTTTTTTTTTTTTTTTTTTATCTTTTTTGTGGTGCTGGGGATTGAACCCAGGGCCTTGTGCTTGTGAGTCAAGCACTCTACCAACTGAGCTATATCCCCCAGCCCGTGTTTGTTGTTTTTTTGTACCAGGGATTTAACCACTGAGTCACATCCCCAGCTCCCCGCAACCCTTTCTTTTTTATTTTGAGACAGTGTCTCACTAAGTTACTTAGGACCTTGCTAAATTGCTGAGGCTGGCTTTGAACTTGCAATCCTCCTGCCTCAGCCTCCCCAGTTGCTGGAAACAGAGGCATGTGTCACCCTGCCCAGCTCTCAAGGTGACCTTTTGAAGTTAGCCTGAGAGGCCTAGGATGGGGCTAGTAGAGGTAAGATGGCTCTCTGGTAAAGGCAAGCAATGGCAGCTGAAATGGCAACCAGTTATTTCGTTAAGGAATGGCAGGAATCCCAGCAAGGGCAGGGAACTGAGTGTGGTCATAATTGGGGAAAACTGGCCAGCAAGTACTGTCTTAGGGGGACTGCTCCTCAGTTCTACTGCAGAATCTAAGCTAGTGTTGCTAGAACTAAGTTTTATGAGGTACTAGAATTAGGATTTTAATGTCAAATTAAAAACACTGATTAGGCTAACTCTCTACCAGTTTGTATGTAGCCAGACACCTGACCAATGGCCTCATGATTTAGTGAGTCAGACACAGGCTTCCAGCAATTGCAGCAGGAAATACTTACTTGACGGAGAGGGAGAAATCCCCAGGAGCACTCTCACTCTCTCGGATTAGAAAGGCACCATCATGCCGCTGTTTGCTAAGCATTTCTTCTGCCTTGGCTCTGGGGATTTTGCCAAAAAACCACCTAAGGAAGGAAGGCAAGCCAGTCAACATCTGTTTCCCCGCAAAGAAACGGGATGTCCAGCCTTAAATGCAAAACACCTCTTGCCAGAGGAAGAGACTTACTCTTTACCCTCTGTTCTCACTGTGTCAAGACAGGAGGACAGTGGGTTGGGTCCTCCCTAAGAGATGGACTTTCAAGTGGCTTCACCCCATCCACTTCCTAGAAAGTGACTCATCAAGGCACTATCAAAGGCCACCTTTCTCTAGAGGAAGACACTTGAAAATGGGCCTTCCAAACCAAAGTCCACCAATCCCCGACTGACTCATCAGAAAGGGTGCCCAGGAGAATCCCAGGACTATGGACAAATGATCCGGGCTTGTTGGGGACAACAATGACACTTCTTGCAGCCAATGGATAAAACTGCAGCTCTGCCTCAGCAGGAACAGGGATACAGGGGAAGGGAGGAAATTTGGAAGGCCCAGAAATTGGTGGCAGGGTTAATTCTACTAAAGTCCAAAGGGAGAAGGTTTAGGCTGTGAGAGGGCAGCCTCTACCAGTAATGAAGGTCAGCATTCCTCTCAGGACCTTCTCTGGAGTCACTGCTCAGCATTCAGCTTTCAAAAGCCACCAGGAAGGGGCTGGGAATACGGCTCAGTGGTAGAGCACTTGTCTAACAAACTTGAAGTACTGAGTTCAATCCCTAGCACTGCAAAAAAACCAAAAACTCAAAGTCCCCACAACATTGGGAACCTCAAGATTTACCACACGCACAGCAGCTAGTTGCAAAATTAAGATTTTTTCCATCTGAACCAAGTTACAGATTCTTCTACTCTTAATGATCATTCACTTTGGCCATAAGAAAAAGTGCCTCAATTACTGGAAAACTGGGAGCAACTGTCCTGTGGCTCAACAGGAGGACAGAGGGGACATCTCTAAAAGAGCTCAAGGCCACGGCTGCCTGGCTATTTCAAATGAAAACCATTACTAATTAGGATGGAGGAATGGTGAAGACAATGTTCTTTCCACACTCATCTTCAATATTTAATTATTTTTATTTTTTTAGATGTTGATAGACCTTTGTTTTTATTCTTTTATTTATATGCAGTGCTGAGAACTGAACCCAGTGCCTCACACATGCTAGGCAAGTGCTCTACCACTGAGCCACAACTCCAGTGCCTTTAATTATTTTTAAAAAGCAAAAAACATTTATAGCTAAGACCTACCTTACATGGTAACTAGCATTCAGTTAATATGCAAACCTAATGGCCAAGGTACCAATCAGTCCATAAAAGGTGTAAAGCTAACCTTTATGTCTATCCGACTTAGAAGCTACTGCACTGCAAGGCGTTTCTAAAATATTACACCACACTAAAGTTCAGGCAGAAGGATGCCAGCTGCTGGAGAGACACTTAGAAGCTGCCCTAAATCTACTTACTCATGTCTTTCTCACTTCGCATGCTCCGACACCAGGCTGCACACCCTCCTGCTTCTATAAATACTCAAGAGTAAGTCCTGCAGTGCCTGGGAATCAGGTCACACAAAAGAAATTCCATAATAATAGACAAGAATGGTTTCTGAAGACAAAGGAACAACTACCAGTACTGAGGCCATTTAAACATTTTCTGTTCCCAGGTGCTTTCAAGGGTTGGCTGTACTTCTGTGTAGTGTACATCTGACTGGCCACTGCTAAGGGAGGAACCACAGCTGCGTGGAGGATCCATAGTAGCCTTGCCTTCACTCCCACAATGCACTGAGGTGGAGGGGAAGTCCTTAAAAGCTACCCGCTTCTCCTCTTGGACCTCAAGATCTTCCCAACTTGTTTGTTGGTTGATCCATTCATTTTTGCAGTACCAGGGATAGAACCTGGGGACATATTACTACTGAGCTACATTTCCAGCTCTTTTTTTTTTGGAACCAGGGATTGAACTCAGGGACACTCGGCCACTGAGCCACATCCCCAGCCCTATTTTGTATTTTATTTAGAGACAGGGTCTCACTGAGTTGTTTAGGGCCTCGCTAAGTTGCTGAGGCTGGCTTTGAACCCGCGATCCTCCTGACTCAGCCTCCTGAGTCGCTTGGATTACAGGCGTGCGCCACCACGCCCGGCTCTAAAACTATTTTTTAAAAAAGGTATAGTAATGAATATCAATTAAAACAGCTTACATATACATGAAATGCAAATAAAAAATACTTCCTGGATTCCCTGAAGCAACAACTGCTGGCAGCTGTCTATACTTCTAGACCTTTCTTTATGGGCATGAATTCACTTACGTTGCACTGTTTTCTTGTCCTAACTTAAAATGAACTCAATTTCATTTCCAATTTAAAAGAAAATCATAGTGAACTGTAAATTACAATATAGATAAGTACTCAAATTTGAAGTTTTATAATTAAACACACCTTTCTTATAAAAATCTAGATAAAGAACTGGAATATTAGTTTGAAGACCATTTCACTAAACAAAGATTTCCTGTGTATCTGCTCCTATCTCATGAAATATTTGTATTCTCTTTCTGAAAGACGTCCTGCGAGCAGAAGGAACATCATGCATGTAAAGAAGAGCTAGTAACAATTAAAACACCTAGCCGCCACCAACATTCTACAGTCACACTGCACTTTATTTCATTTACAAAGTTGATAAGCTTTATTGTTTATTTTACAGTACTAAGAACTGAACCCCAAGGTACTTTACTACTGAGCTACATCCCCATAAAGAAAGTTTTTTGAGACAGGTTCTCACAGGGCACAGTTGCACATGCCTGATATCCCAGTGACTTGGGAGCCCGAGGCAGGAGGATCTCAAGTTCGTGGCCAGACGGGGCAACGTGGCAAGACCTTGTCTCAAAAATATATATAAAAAATAATATAAGGGCTGGGGTTGTGGCTTAGGGGTAGAGGGCTTGCCTAGCACACATGAGGCACTGGGTTTGTTTCTTAGCACCGCATATAAATAAATAAAATAAAGGTTCATTGACAACTAAAAAAAATTACAGAGCTACATCCCCAGCCCCTAAAATTTTTTTAAAAATATAATAATAAAAATGTAAAATAAAAAGGGATGGGGTGCAGCTCAGTGGTAAAGTACGAGTTAAATTCCCAGTGTCAAAAAGAAAACAGAGGGGCTGGGGATATAGCTCAGTTGGTAGAGTGCTTGCCTCACAAGTACAAGGCCCTGGGTTCAATCCTCAGCACAGCAAAAAATAAAATAAAATAAAAAGAAAAGAGAGAGAGCAAGAGAGAGAGACACACATACACACAACTGACTGAATTCCACTAAATAGCTCAGGCAGGCCTTGCTTATTTACTATTTTCTATTCTGAGGATAGAATCCGGGGCCTTGAACATGCCAGGTAAACTCTACCACTGAGCTACACACCAAATGTGACAAGCTTCTGTTAGTGGTGATATGTTCTACACATTTTTAAAAAGATGGATCCGTACTAAACCAGAAATAGCAAGGGAGAAAGCCAAGGGGAGGAGAGATTCATTTTCTAACTTTATTATTTACAGCATGCCATAGGCGCCTGTCTACAGGTAGTTACCATGTGGATCCACTCCCAGAACACACCACTCCTGCCACAGCACTAAGGCGACAATTGTTTTGTGGTCTGTGTTTAACGTGCTAACACAAACGCTACATTAGGTGAGGTGGGACTTTCCCTTTTTCTCTCCAACAAATAAAGGGGGAAGGGAGAAGAGTCCTCATCTCTGTACTGTACATATCTCTGATTGTCTAGCCACTTGGCAGTCCCACGGGGGCAGGAGACTCCTGTAAAGTCTCAGCTCCACACAGGCACAAGCATGGTCTTTTCTAAAAATATGGTACACTTGGATAAAGAGCTTTTGAATTTTAGCTTTCCTTTTCAGAGCGTAAAGTGGAGGAGCACTGCCTGCCCTTAGCTGGTCTGTGATTGACAACCCAGCAGAGTCGCTGTTCCACAGTAACTCCGCAGCTCTTTATGTAAGGGGGGACGGTCAAAGCATGAGAGTGACTTTCCAGTCAAGGTCAGCAATTACAACTTCATTAAAGAGACGGCCTTTCCTATCTTTTCTCAACAGAATGATTCAAAATGCTTAGGTTGCTGGGCATGGTGGCATATGCCTGTAATGCCAGCTACTTGGGAAGCTGAGGCAGGAGGATGGCAAGTTTGAGGCAAGCCTCAGCAATTTAGTGAGAGCTTGTCTCAAAACAAAAACAATTTTAGGGCTGGGGTTTTAGCTCAGTGGTAAAGTGCCCCTGGATCCAGTCCCTAGTAATCACACAAAAAGAAGAAAATAGAAATGATTTTTTTTTTTTTTTTTTTAAGTTACTAGAGATTGAACCCAGGGGCACTCCACCACTGAGCCACATCCCCAGCCCTATTTTGTATTTTATTTAGAGACAGGGTCTCACTGAGTTGCTTAGGGCCTCATTAAGTTGCTGAGGCTGGCTTTGAACTCGCAATCCTCCTGCCTCAGCCTCCCAAGTGCTGGGATTACAGGCATGTGCCACCACGCCCAGCAGAAATGATCTTTTTTTGAACCAGGGATTGAACTCAGGGGCACTAGGCCACTGAGCTACATCCCCAGCCCTATTTCGTATTTTATTTAGAGACAGGGTCTCACTGAGTTGCTAAGGGCCTCGCTAAGTTGCTGAGGCTGGCTTTGAACTCGCGATCCTCCTGACTCAGTCTCCCAAGTAGAAATGATCATTTTTGAAGTAGAAGCCAGGCCAGTCAAAGAGGGGCGGTGAGGTGGGAGATCAGCAGTCTGCAAGGGTCCCCAAGGTCCCATTATGCTGCTTATTAATATAAAGCAGAAAATTCAAAATGCCCACTGCTCTCAGCAGTCTGGAGCAAAGCACAACTCCTTCCAATTGAAGCAGGAATACTAACATGGAAGAACAAGCACTTATAGAGAACTATTACCTACCAAACACCATGCTCTGGAACTCTCACAGGGTCACCCAAGCATACCAACACAAAACCATGTTGTAAGCACTCTCTCTAAAACTCAGAAGTGTGGAATCATGGAACACATCTGGCCCAAGGGCTTTAAAGAAAAAGGGATTATGGACTTGCAAAGTATTGTTTTATTTTTGAAGATAACTAAAAGGTATTAAGCTAAAATGTATACCATTACTAACTATTATACTACCATTATACAACAATTAACATACGAAGTTAACATGCTGGGTTCATTCCCCAAAAGACGAGAATAAATAGCAAGACATCCGTCACAGTGGTATCTGTTTTAAAAACAGTATTTGAAACAAGCAGGTAGAGTGGGTCCTGCCTTGGTAGACTGTAAGCCCCACTTACGGGTGTGGTTTCATTTCTATGTAGTTCTTGGGAATGAAGCCATCCTTCCCATTGAGCTCTGCCTTGTACCAGTTCTGATCACATTCTTCATTCAAAACCTGAAAAGATAAGAAAAACAAATCAATCACTCCCTTTCCCCTTTCGAAAAGGTATCCATAAGACAATTATGCCATCCCTTAGGTTTGTGAAAGGTCTTATCTGGAGTATTAGCCAACCTCCAGAATTCACAGAGATCCAGTCATGGGATTCCTCGAGAGCTTCTCTACTCTTCTGCAAGGGTAGGGTGTCCCCCAAGCAGCTCCACGGTGCTGCTGCTTACAAGCACAACACAGGCCTTGCATAGGAAGACCACTGACCAAGTATGAGTCCTGCTCACTTCAGTAACCTTCAAGGCCCATACCGTGTCCAGGGTAGATAATGCTGGAAGCACACTAACCAGCACAATTCAGATGGAAGGCTTAGAGATTATGTAACTGACGCAAAAACAGGTCTAGAAAAATGAAATGGCAGGCTGTGCTTGTGGCCTGGCATACAGGAGGCCCTGGGTTCAATACCCCCAAACATACACGCGCGCGCGCGCACACACACACACACACACACACACCCAAGAAAGGAAGAAAGTAAAGAAAGATGAAATGGCTCTATAAATGCTGGAGACTTAAAAGGTGGGGGGCACTGTTGGTGGGACTGCAAATTAGTACCATCACCATGGAAATCAGTATGCAGGTTCCTTAAAAAACTAGGCATGGAACCACCATATGACTGCTGTGCTACTCCCTGATATTTCTCCTGAAGAATTAGTCACCCTACTGTAGTAATACATGCAGACCCTGCTTACAGCAGCACATTTTTTTTTTTTTTTTTTTTTTTTTTTT
>JAJEJO010001987.1:300186-315175 GCA_020662805.1 Glaucomys volans
TTTTTTTTTTTTTTTTTTTTTTTTTGTGGTGCTGGGGATTGAACCCAGGGCCTTGTGCTTGCAAGGCAGGCACTCTACCAACTGAGCTCTATCCCCAGCCCCACAGCAGCACAAGTCATAACAGTCAAACTATGAAACCAACCTGGTAGGTAGATGAATGGATAAAGAAAATGTGGTATATACACAATGGAGTCAATAAAGAATTTCAATCTTAAAGAAAAATGGATTTGTGTCATTTGCAGAAAAATGAATGGAACTGGAGACAATTAAGCAAAATAAGTGTAACTCAGAAGGTTAAGTGTCACATGTTTTCTCTCCTATGTGGAAGCTAGAGAGGAAAAAGGAAAAGGTGGGGACAGATCTCATGAAAATCAAAGGAAGATCTGTGGAGGAAAGGGACCAAATGGTGGGAGGTGTGTGTGGAGGAGTGCTGGGGAGTGATACTGGCCAAATTACATTGTTATGTTGTACACCATGTGCATGTGCAAACATGTAACAACAAATTCCATCAGTATGTACAACTAAAATGCACCAATGAAAAATGTGGGGGAAAAAGATGAAATGGTTACAAGCTTGACCTATACCTAAGAACCACACCCAGATTTTCATATTCCAAATGGATGTTCTCTCCAGTGCTGCCTCCTGTGAATTAGACAGGCCAGGCCATGAGGCGAATCTGTATTGTAATAGGAGGAGAGAACAGAACTAGGTATAAAATACAAATACACCCTATGAATTCTAAACTTGTTACACAAGGCAAAGGTCAGAAGGCATAAGGTTGGTATTTTAAAAGAGAGAAGAGAGATGTGACAATTCCATACCAGTGAGCAAAGGAAATGTGGACTAGTAAGCGGAGTCGTAATCTATGCTATATTGCAAAGTTCTAAAAGGAAATGATAAAATTTTTTACAAAATGATTTATTTGAGATGCTGAACAATGCTATACTCATAGCCAAATGAAAAACTGGAATGCATTAAGGTGTTTGAGGTTGGTGTGCAGTGACACTTCAAAGTGAAGTGCAACACTGGAAAGGGCAGATAAGGTTGGATGGTTAGCCAGCTGGCTGGTTAGCCAGGCAGCATTAATGACCACCTAGGCTCATTCACTTCCAAACAAAAGCCTGCCTGATCTTTACCATATTGGTGTTTATGTGTGACGCTGGCCAGCCTCCAGTCACAGCTGTTAGTCAGTGGGTTTAAACACACGTGTGCACAGTAACATGGCAAATCCTGGGAGAGCTGATAAGTATGAATAGTAAGTCCTTTAAAAATTAGATACTAGTGAACCTGGCAGCCTCAATGTTCTCAAGAGTCTCACACATACATATAGCATGATGATGAAGTTTTCATCTTTATTTTTCTCTCTCCAAAAAAAATCATTATCTTATTAAAGACTTTGAGGATATAAGAGTATATATTTTTATGTATATGTATATACATATACACACACACACATATATATATATCACATTCAAAATTTTTATATATTCATTTGCAAACACTGATCTGTGCCATGGCCAGCAGAGGTATTTTGTTGTTCATCAAGGCACACTGAGGAACCAGGCACAATGACAGCCCTAAAATCCCAGTTACTTGGGAAGTTAAGGGAGGGGGATTGCTCAATTGAGGCCAGCCTGGGCACCTTAGCAAGACTTTGTCTCAAAATAAAAAATAAAAAAGCTAAGGATGCAGCCTTACAGAGCACCCCTGGGTTCAATCCCCAGTACCACAAAAAGGGGTATGGGGCACAATGAGGACAAAGGTTGAGGAGGAGAGTGCGCCCAACTCCACCATGCCAGCTCCCCGCCCCTGCAGCGCAGGAGGGCACTCAAAGGCCTGTGAGGAGAAGCTACTTTCAAAGTTGCTGAAGGCTTGGAATTCTGTTAACAAAAAAGAAACAAACAAACAAAAAGGCTATAAGTAAAATGTGGCCTAACAATCATCTTGTGAAGCATCATCATACAATAATAAAAACGAAGCTGGGTGCAGTGGCGCACGTCTGTAATCCCAGCGACTCGGGAGGCTGAGGCAGGAGGATCGCGAGTTCAAAGCCAGCCTCAGCAACTTGGCGAGGCCCTAAGCAACTCAGTGAGACCCTGTGTCTAAATAAAATACAAAATAGGGCTGGGGATGTGGCTCAGTGGTCGAGTGTCCCTGGGTTCAATCCCCAGTACCAAAAATAAATAAATAAATAAATAAATAAATAAATAAATAAATAAAATTAAATTAAATAAAAATAAATAAATAAATAAAAACGAGTGGGCTTATAAACCAGAGCTTTTCAAATGTCTTAGGAACTCCTGAACTGGTGAGGTGCACACCCGCTGTCAGGAGTTCTGGGAAGACAGGAAAGCATGGCTGACAAGCTGACAGTGGCCTCATTGGGCACAGTTCAACTGTGACCAACAGCCTTGCCAGAAAGGACAACTGTGTGTACACCAGGAGCTCCTGGAGATGCGCTGTCTTGTTATGTTTACCAAGAAAGAGGTGAATACCCCCTAGGAGGTGTCTCCCTCTGCCAAATAAATGAAACTCCATGGCAACTCCCATACTTGGAACCTATTTAGAACTATGGTTTTCCTTAGAGCAAAGCTATTAGTTGGTGTTTAGTATGCTTTTCTACCCCAGAAGGCAGGGAATTTTTTTTTTTTGGGGGGGGTTGTATCTTATCTTCTGGCATAAAAATTTTCATTATTTTTAAATTTTTTTGATTCATTGTACACGAATGGGGTACAACTTTTCATTTCTCTGGTTGTACATGGGAATACCTTAAAAAAAAAAAGTTAAGTTTTACAGACTATGGTTGTAGCTAAGTGGTAGAGTGCTTGCCTAGCACATGTGAGGCACTGGGTTAGATCCTCAGCACCACATAAAAATAAATAAAAATAAAGGTATTGTGTCCATCTACAACTAAAAAAATAAAATTGCTTTATTCACATGTTAAGCAAATGAACAGGCAAGGGAGGCTGGAATGTGAGTTTCAATTAGAACAAGGAGGAAAGCAAGTCTTCCAGGGGTGGGCCTGTGCCCACAGGTCTGTGGTTCTAGGTGAGAGCTGTGTCTGTCACAAATATCACTTAAAGCCTCGCCAGAGAGTTGGGCACCAGGAAGCTGCTTCTGCCACCCGTGTCCCTCAGAAGACAGTGAATGGCTGGCTCATCCATCGCCTCCAACGAATGGGCGAGCTCACAACCACGCTCCAAGGACTATCTCCAGCCATGCCTCACAGCTGCAGTTTCTTTCCAGCCCCCACATTCCCTGAGTTATGACTCGGAAGCCTCGCAGAACCTCAGGTTTAACGGAAGCAGACTGATCAAGAGATGAGATTATGAGAGGAGGAAGAGCCAAGTTTCAGTGAAGGTTCTTTTTTCTTTTTTCAAAGACACTGAAAATAATGCTTGCCCAAATCAGGAAGAAATTTAAGAGACAGGAATGAGGTTAGTTTTATGTAGGAACATTAAAAATAATTCCAGTCAACAGAAGGGACACGGTGGGGATGTTGGAGGTGCTGCCTCTGCTGTATTTCTCAACCAGGTGCTGTGTGTGTGGGTGCGTTCAGGCGGAACATTCACTTTACTGTTATGACAGGTGAATTTTCTTTACGTATATCTCAATCAAGTTAGAACTATTCCAGTCAAGAACATATTGTCATATTATGGTTCATTTCACACGTAAGAAAACTTCCCCAAAGTTACAAACTTCACACCCTCAAAAATATTGGGGAAGTAGGAAAAACAGCAAGACTTCTGAAACCCCATGATGGCAGCTTATTATGGCTACTCTATGAAAAAAAGTAATTCCGAGGAAGAAAGCTTTCTTCACCACAGACGACCCAGAGCACTCAGCTTCTGAAAACGCATCACTGCAGCCCCACCCTCACTCCCAGTCTGGGGCCACTCTAAAGACAATGCAAGATTTCCCTTTACACCACAATGTGAAGCTTTCTGAATAGTTAAAGAAGAAAAAGAAAATCCAGAGATACAAGATGGAGGCCTCAGACCCCATAGGATCTACCTGACCTGGTGGCAAGCGCCCAGGATGCATTACAGAAGCTGCACACAATGGGTCAAATTCAAATCTCACCGACAATGAAGATGGCCCTGGACAAACGACTACTCTGTTTCCTAGGGTGCACAGTGGTGATAATGCTTTATATTGAGGTAGTTAAATGAGAAAAAGTAACAAGCAGTATAGCCAACGGGACACTGCAACCTTCCTCCTTCACAGTATTACTTTGTTAGGCACATTGGCAGTCCTAGACCTAGCAACATGTGACAATTCTGGGGGACTGCATTTTACCTTCTCTAAACCAGGACCCTGCCTCAATGCTGGCCCCAGGCACCAAGAGTACTTAACAACAGAAGACAGGGATTCTCGTTTTGTTCTGAAAACACATGAAACTTCCATTACTTTTTATTTTTATTTTTTTTTTGTGGTGCTGGGGATTGAACCCAGGGCCTTGTGTTTGCGAGGCAAGCACTCTACCAGCTGAGCTATATTCCCAGCACCTCCACCATTACTTTTTTTTTTTTTTTGCGGTGCTGGGGATTGAACCCAGGGCCTTGGGCTTGCAAGGCAGGCACTCTACCAACTGAGCTATATCCCCAGCCCCATGATTACATTTTTTAAAAATTAAAAAAAAAAAATTTTTCTTTTAGATATTGGTAGACCTTTATTTTATTCATTTATTTTTATGGGGTGCTAAGGATCTAACCCAGTGCCTCACACTTGCTAGGCAAGTGCTCTACCACTGAGCTACAATCCCAGCCCTCCATGATTACTTTAAAATGCTTTTTAATCCCAATGATTTGGGAGGCTGAGGCAGGAAGATTGCAAATTCAAGGCCAGCCTCAGCCACTTAGAGGTCCTGTCTGAAAATAAATAAAAAGGGCTGGGGACGTAGCTCCATGGTTAAGCACACCTGGGTTCAATCCCTGATACCAAAACCCAAAAAATAAACAAAAAACCCCACAACAAACAGGTCGTACAGTGATGGTCCCATCAAACTACGAAAAATAGCCTCTAATGCTAATGATTCAACATTTCTTCAAGGCAAAAACTTTCAGAGTTCTATCAGTGTGTAATCGCTGGGATTACAGATATGCACATTTCAGCTGGTAAGAACAGTTACATTTTTAAGTTCTTAAGTATTAAAAAACAAAACAAAAAAAACCAAAACACTATTTTTAGCTAGCTCCCGCATTACAGAAATTCAGTGTAAGGCTGGGGGTATAGCTCAGTGGTACAGCACTTACCTAGGATACATGAGGTCCTGGATTCACACACAAAAATTCAACATGAGCCAGTGAGTTTTCCCCAACCCTTCTTTTTTCCTTTCCTTTTCTTTTTCTCTCCCATTCTACCCTCTGCCTTTCTTTTTTTCATAGTAGGGATGGAATCCAGGAGTGCTTAACCACTGAGTCACATCCCCACAGCCCTTCTTATTTGAAAATATTACTGAAAATATTACAGCATAGCAAAAAGATTCAAACAGCTTCATGTGGGGTTTTGAAATTCATCCCACAGTAGGCTGAGTGACCTGCAAGTTGTAGTGAGTGTTCAAGTCCAAGCTGCAGCATTTCTGTACTCTCACGTCTCCTGATTCAGAGCGGAGACCTCAGGAACATAAGTCTCTCTCCTTTTCCTCTTCCTGAAGCTTGACGGAGGAAGGCGTCCCTGAATTCACAGGGCTTCTCTGAATCTGTTTCATCAGATGTGTGACACAGTCTGAGATCTTGCTATGGAGCTTCTTACTTGTGAATAATAGCAATCTCCTTGCACACACACTTGTTGGTATGGAAGTCGGAGCCCAGGTACACAGTATGCTTCTTGATGATGACCTGGTCACCTTCATGGTTTTGGTACAAACGCAGCGAATGCTGGTGGGTTCTCATAAGAGAGCCCTTTTAATTTCTGCTAAGTTGCTGAGGCTGGCCTTGAATTTGTGATCATCCTGCCTTAACCTCTGAATTTCTGGGATTATAGGCATGCATCACTGTACCCCGCTACATAGTTTTTAAAGATTGTAGGCCCCTAGGAACAAACTGTTGGGGGTTAGCTAGGGTAACAGCCTGGGAGAGCCATTTAAAATCCGTTTTCTTCAGGTGCCTGTTACATATTTCATTAGAAACCATCATAATACTTGTCACCCCCCTTAGTATGGTTACTGCCTCCATCTGGAGCCACACTGATTCACTACCAACACTGAATAAGTGCCGTACAGTCACCACCCCCATCTGTTACAGGTTTTGTTCAGCATGAGAAACATCTTGGCTGCACTGCTTGCTATCCTGGGTGCCAACACATGAAAAACACCCACGATGCAGATAAGCCATTATGAACTTTCATAATGAGATGACCAGCTTAAAGGTAGCTAGATAGTGAAGGTCCCTGGTCCCAAAGAAACCTCCAACTGCTTACTAAGCACACAACGAGCAAGTTCTCAAGTTTGCCCTGTAGGCTGGTCTCCATTTTTGAATGGCCAGGAAATCAGCTCCCTAAGGCCACAGCTGAGTGGAAACACAGAGAGAGCATCTTAACCAGTCAGGCCAGCAGCACACACTTAGCCACTCAAGACCAGCACGTGAGAAGCAGCACTCATTAAGTTCAAAAACACTCATACAAAGAGAGAAAAGAAAAAGAGACTCCTGATTTTGGTAGATTTATAAAAACTATGTAAATACAAATGTACTGTTTCATTAAATGATTAAATGAAAATCTATTCACTTGAGTATTTATGTGATGATATCAAAACAAGAGGATATTTTACCTTTATGTTGTCACCTCTCAGCAAAAATTTATTATGCCACAAAATGATATTTTATGTTTCCCTTGAAGTGGGTATTTTTAGAGGCTTTTCTTTGGGATCCAGGAGTCCTAAATCCTTGGTTTTTCACAACACTTTCTTTAAAGAAAATGAACCTATTTATCAAACTCTAGGAATCCAAAGAGCATCTGTTGGTCCAAGTCTACCTCTGACCACTAAGAATGAAATGATGAGAGGTTCAAATGTTTCCTTTTTTAAAAACTTAAAATGATGGCTCAGGAGGCTGAGGTAGGAAGATCACAAGTTCAAAGTCAGCCTCAGAAGCTTAGCAAGAACTTGTCTCAAAATAAAAAGGGCTGGGATGTTGCTCAGGGTTGGTTAAGCACCTCTGGGTTCAATCCTGGTACAAAAAAAAAAAAAAAAAAAGAAGAAGAAGAAGAAGAAGAAAGGAAGGAGGAAAAAAAAATTCATTCATTGTTTTCTATCTTCTAAGCAGTCACACTCCGTTTCAGTTTGCAAGGGAACATTAGTGCACCAGGAGACAGGGACCCACCCAATGCCCAGGTCTCAGGGATGAAAGCTGAACTAGTTTGACCTCAGTATCTATTTAGTGCCCCATCCTTTCAAATATCACCCCCCCAAAAAAATCTCAAGTAGCAGGCTACCTTCCATAGACCCAGATTATTCTTAGACAGGCACACGTTTTCATAAATTGGTCATCACCTACTCCTCTGCCCTTACCGCCCACTAATTCTCCAAATGAACTCAGTTCAGTCAAGCGGGTTGACTCACGATCTCTGAACATACAGTACTTCTGTTTCCCCAGGTGCAATAGTTTTATCTATTTAGATCTTTCATGATTCTGTTCAAAGCTCACAAATGCCTCAGCTACCCTTTCCTCTGGCTTTATTTTGTCTTTCTTCAATACTAGGCATCAAATTCTGGGGTGCTTTACCACTAAACTAATCTCTAGTCCTTTCTACTTTTTGTTTTGAGACAGTGTCTCGCTAAATTATTGAGGCTGACCTCGAACTTGCCATCCTCTTGCCTCAGCCTCCTATGTAGCTAGGATTACAGTATACTCCATCATGCCTGGCTTCTGCTTTACTTCTGTCGTGTTTAATGAAGGATTACTGTCAATAACAATATTAATTCACTGGGTGTGTTGTTGCACACCTGTAACCCCAGCAATCTGGGATGCTGAGACAGGATTGCAAGTTCAAGGCCAACTTAGGCAATTTAGGGAGCTCCTGTCTTCCAATTAAATACATAAAAAGGACTGAAAATGTAGCTGTAACTCAGTGGTAAAGTGCTTCTGGGTGCAACCCCCAGGACTTTAGGATATCTTCTCTACCACTATTTTGTCTTGTGTGCTAGTGTGCCCTGACCCGCTTCCAAGGTAATTCCAAGCACCATCAAAGTTGGCTCCATACCCAATTCTCATCTGTATTCCACACTGCTCTTAGAATGGAATCTGGCATATTTTGAGGGAGTGATTTGTATGTGGGGCTTTGTTGTAAGTGATGCACACACTATCACAGAGCAAGTGGGGCCCAGGGACAACTGAAAGAGCAACATATGCTCTATATTCCTTGGTGAGAAACAAGAACCTCTCAAGCTGATGCTAGAATGATTGTCATGAGTTTGTTCCCTCAAGGAAGGAGAGGCAAAATAAAGGAAGTAATAGAATTAGGCAATCAGTCTTCCTGTAACTTAAGCACCATTGCCAAATGAGTGCCATGTGCAGACTCTCAAGACAGGGTACACCTCATCTGTCCCACAAGACTATCTGTATATGCTTTCTCCAAGAGGTATAGAAGGGTGTGGGTGTGAGGATGGGTGAGTGGGGAGGAAAATTTCAACATGACACAGATTAAAAGAGGCAATATTTCAGATGGACTAGGCGAGAGGAAGTGTGGCTATTTCTATGTATGTGTCCCACTAATTCCACTCTGGGTGGGCGCTTCCTGGAAATGTAGAGATGTCTGCTTCTGTCTGCATGTTTGACTTAACACTGACTTTTGCACATTGTTTGTTATAGCTAGAATTCTTCTAGCAACATTTTAATAGAAGATAGTCCAGAAGACCTTGGACTTTCTGATTCTTCTGTAGAATGGTATCAAATCTGTTGTAGAGAGAAATGGCTATGCACACACAAAATTACATTAGAAGCCCAGGACCATTCGTACATTTTTTGAAAGGTAAGACTTCCTTTATAATGTTCATATGTGTTGGAAAGTTAACAAGATAACTGGTTAGGCTGGGCATGGTGGTGCATGCCTGTAACCACAGCAACTGGGGAGGCTGAGGCAGGAGGATCCCAAGTTTGAGGATAGCCTAAGCAACTAAGCAAGACCCTCAGAAACTTAAGAGAAGACCCTGTCTCTAAAAAGAAAAAAATAAAAAGGGCTGAGGATGTAGCTCATTAGTCTGAGCACCCTTGGGTTCAATTCCCAGTACTATGAAAAAAGAAAAAAAGTGTGTGTGTGTGTGTGTGTGTATCTTTCTCTGAGAAATAGTTTAGTACTCAAAAAAATAAATTGGATACCCTCTTCAGCCCCTTCAAGTTCAGCTGTCATTAAGAAAAGCTGCTGGGGTTGTGGTTCAGTGATACAGCACTCACCTAGCATGGGTAAGGCACTGGGTTCAATCCTCAGTACCACATAAACAAATAAATAAAGGTACTGTGCCCATCTACAACTAAAAAAAATATTAAAAAAAAGAAGAGCTGTTCATGGAATTTCAACAAAACAGGAAGGTAATTCACATATATGTGATATTAGTCCACCCAGACAAATCTACATGCAGTGCAACCTAAATGCACAGACAACACTCCCAAATAAACTCTACCAAAGGGGTACAAAGTTTCCATTCAAAACTGCTCTTGTGTGTTTTAACTTATGGAAGGTCTATCACTTTGGTGGAGAAGGATCACTCTCAGAATATCAGCATTTTAACTGCAGAAGGGAGAGAAAGGGTGGAGTCAGAAAGACAGAGGTAGAACAGAGTTTCAGGAGGGAAAATCCAGTACATCTGAAAAACACAACAATCATGATGGTCTGTATGGAACCAGCACTGTGCAACCAGAGTGTCAAGCCTGAGCCAGGTGAATTGAGGACGTAAGAGATAGCCCTCCCAGGAACTTGAAGTCTGGCAAACCGCCAGCCGCAGTGCAGTGAGACGCATAACAGGGGAGGGGCAGTTATGGGTACCATCCAAGTATCCATTCCACAGAAAAGATCTGGGCTACAAACACCAAAAACCAAGAAACCCGATTTAGGGGATAGGAGGAAAATTTCCCAAGGAAGTGTGAACTAGGTTATATTCCGTTTGTATTTTAGCCCTGCTTGACCTGTGAATGGAAGGAACATGGCAGACTCCCCAAATTGCTGCCAAGAAAATGGAAGGATGGCCTTTTCTCTTGGCCAAACTTAGTTGCCACTAAATAAAAGACAAGTTAGCTGGGCGCAGTGGCGCACACCTGGGTAATCCCAGTGGCTTGGGAGGTTGAGGCAGGAGGATCATGAGTTCAAAGCCAGCCTCAGCAACAGTAAGGCCCTAAGCAACTCACTAAAACCCTGTCTCTAAATAAAAATACAAATAGGGCTGGGGATGCTCAGTGGGGAAGTGCTCCTGGGTTCAATCCCTGGTACCAAAAAAAAAAGACAAGTTATGTTCTTTTAAGATGAAAAGTAAAACTTTTATTAATGGTACCAGAACTTCCTAACTGGAACTAACCAAAATAATCCCAAACTATAGCTAACTCTTCAACAATTTCTAGCTACTGTTTTTTTCATCTTGCTAACTTTTGTTTTGTTTTGTTTTTGCGGTGGTGGGGATTGAACCCAGGGCCTTGTGCTTGCAAGGCAAGTACTCTACCAACTGAGCTATATCCCCAGCTCCTAACTTTTGATCTTAAGTGAAATTCTACACTCCTCTCCTCAAGAAAAACAGGACAAAATAAAAACAAACAAAGCTACCCAGATGAGGCAAGCAGTCACATTTTCTGACACTGACAGGCAATGTGTTCCCCTTGGTCAGTTCCCTCTGTTACTCACTTCCCATTACTTCTGCAGAGAACAGGAGCTCCCAACACCCCTACCCCATTAATGCAACAGAGAGTTCATTTAGTTCCATTTAAGACCTTTTTGATTCAAGAGGCAAAATAAAGGATCAATTGACTTACAGCTGTTCTGTGACCCGAAAGTCATGCAGTGAATGCTACTGAATTCAGAAAAAGTTAACTAATCAACACCTTTGTAAGGACCCATGACTTGGAAAAACTCGATCCTCACACCCAAAAGGCATTATTCTCAACCAAAAACAAACAGACAAATAAACAAACAAAAACCCTCCAGATGCATTTTTCATGGCTGAAGCATTTAATGTTTCAAATTAAGGCACATTTACTGTAGTCACATTCTAGACAAAGGAGGACTAGGATAGGGTGGTGAGTCCCATCCCCATTCCCAAGGGGGAGGTGAATGCAGACCAGCTGAACAGGGAAAGACAACACTCAAGTGCGAATATAGGTCAGAGTTAGGCTAAGTACAGGGGTAGAGAGCAGAAAACAGAGGGCCCTGACCTAGTGGAGTGGTTCTCGAAGAAAATCTAGGCAAGTGACATTTGAGGGCGACTAGAGGCTCCCCTGCAGGTGGCCTTCCACACTACTGCACGTGAGTCAGGGTGTTCATTACAAGGCAATGAGGAGTGTCAATGGCTTTGCATTTTTCAAACACTGTTCTGGTTGCACTGAGAATAAACTGCAGGATAGGCCCTACTGTCATGGTCCAGTGAAGAGGATAGTAGGCAGGGCAGGGCAGTAGAGGGGAGAGGATATACTCCAGAGATGACTGGAGGGAGACTCAAACTCTCTCAGGTCATGACTTTTTCTGTAAAGTTCTTTAGAAAAATTGCTATATAAAGTCACTGGGCAAATTTTTCTCATTCATTCATTCATTGCAGCACTGGGGATTAACCCAGGGATTCTCTAACATTGAGTTATAATCCCAGACCTTTTTATTTATTTCGAGTCTAAGTTGCTCAAGTTGGCCTTGAATTTGTAATCTTCCTGCCTCAGTTTTCTGAGTAGCTAGAGTTACCGACATGACCTGAGCCAACATGCCCAGCTTAGGCCCCATAACTTTTACTAGTAAATGCAAGAGAGTTGTTAGGCTAGTAAAGAATATTAGACTTAGCCAGGTGAGGTCTGTCTGTCTGTCTCTATTTTGGCAGTGCTAAAGGATGGAATCCAGGGCCTCAGGCATGGGGGTAAGTGTGCTGCCAATAAGCTACATCCCCAATCCCAAGATCCCCTTCTCCACTAACAAAACAAAACAAAAGTCATGGGAAGAAAAGAAAGGGCATGAAAACATGGGGTTTGTAATCTGGTTACTACTAGACTGCCATAATGATTGGCAGTAATTGTTCCTTGTATACTGTACTTTAGTTTTTACTGCACTGAAAGCATTTGTTAGGGAGCTACAATAGGAATAAAGGAAAAACACAGAGCCCCACCCTCAGAAGTATTTATGAACTAAGGGAGTTATAAATATAAATAATAAGGGAAAAAGTAAAAAATGAATTAAGTGAAACTGCTGATTTTGAGTGGAACATGGAATTCTTGGCAACATGTTTCCAGATTAGCTGCATGGTTGATGTGCAAAGTTCAACTCACATCTGGAGGAACTAGCAAAAGGATAACTTCAAACAGTCCAGTAACAATGCAAGGACCTAGAAGTATGGCAACTGAGTATGTCAGAGGGTACAGTAAGCAAACTACCTTCCATTTTATGCTTTAACTGGATTTAAATAAAAGGAAGTCATTGTTGTTAAAATGCATTGTGCTGGCTGTCCTCTGCCAGACTACACACTATCCTCCTTCGATGGAGCTGTCCTATGTTTAAATGACAAATGGTAATTCTCCATGCCTTCTGGACAGCTGGTTGAGGCTCCATCAAGCAGTCATTTCTTACAGGTAACCAGCTAGCAAGGTCACTCTGATCCAGAAACACTGCTGGTAATAGATAGGACAAGCAATCCTCCCTACCATTCCATCACTACCAGGAAAGCAGAGGGACAGTCCTGGAATCTTCAAAGACACGACTTCATGCAGGCTGGCCTGGAATGAATAGATCAAGGGGCCCATTCCAGACTTCTGTTCTTACAACTCAAGCACCTGATAGACCACCCAACTTCTGGATGCGCATACTGGTTAAAATGAAAACAGATTAATATTCAGAGATGTAAGAGGGTAAATTTGGCCTTATGTATTAAAGATATGAATATTCATTCCTAAACAAGTAATGCTATTCTTAGGACTCTATTCTAATAAAACCACCAAGATATATTCTGTGACTGAGGAAACAAATGAGGATTCAGTGAGTGCCTAAGTCAGGGACTATGCTAGGCCTTGAAGACAATAAAGAGATAAACCTTCCCAAAGGGCTGACACTGGGAAGGCAAGAAAATTACTACTTCCAGTTTAAGAATTTTGTTGACAACAAGTTCAGAGAGTTTTGCAGGACAGTCTGGGGAGACCTAAGGGTGAGGACGGAGAACCTGAGAGAGCAAAGAGAAATGTTACCAGTAGAGAGAAGAGTCCAAATAAAAGTTCTTGGGCAGGAGCGGGGTTAGCATAGTCCAGGAACTAGGATGCTAAGTCCCAGTGAGTGGGGCAGCAAGTGCAAGGGGTCTAGAGGGACAAGAGAACTGGGTCAGACCACACACGCTTTGAAGGGTAGAACGAGGACTTCTGGGATTTGGTCTTTAAGAGGATGATTTCGGCTTCTATGTGGCACACATCTGAGGTGGACAAGAGGGGCAGCAGCAGACCAGGTGTTTAATTAAGAGACTACTGCAGCAAGCCAAGCAAAAGAGAGAAATTTAAGGGCTGGGGATATAGCTCAGTTGGTAGAGTGCTTGCCTTGCAAGCACAAGGCCCTGGGTTTGATCCCCAGCACCACAAAGAAAGAGAGAGAGAGAGAGAGAGAGAGAGAGAGAAATTTAGACTGGAGTTAGGCAGTTCTATTTTGAAACGTCTCTGAAATAAGCATTAAAAACATTCTAATGCATTACTCTAGGAATCTAAATTTACCCCTCTCCCCCAAAAGGCTTCCTCTGAACTTCCACAGAATAGGGAACCTTGTATATTATAGAATGAGAAATCAAGTTTCAATTCATGCCACAGGTTTCTCAAGGTGATGTGATTAAAAAGTCAGGAAAAGTACAATTATTTTCCACCAAGACCAAACCTGGACAATGATAGTGATAATCTCTTGGTTATGAAGAATGATCCCATTCTCTGAGAAGAATAAAGGTGATGATTTAACTGCTGTACAATTAAAAACAAAAGCAAATTCTAACACTGCTTTTTTCATAACCAATTCAAATTGATACAAGTCAGTGTGGTGGCTACACCTATAATTCCAACTACTTTGCAAGCTGAGGCAGGAGAATCTCAAGTTCAAGGTGCCTGGGCATCTTAGAGAGACTGTCTCAAAGTAAAAAATAAACTGGGCATGATGGTACATATCTGTAATCCCAGCAATTTAGGAAGATGAGGCAGGAGGATCACAAGTTCAAAGCCAGAATTAGCAATTTAGCAAGTCTCTAAGCAACGTAGCAAAAATCCTTTTTAAAAAAACAAGCAAACAAACAAAAAACAGGCTGGGTAAGTGGCTCAGTTGTTAAGTGAACCTGGGTTCAATCCCAGGGGCCAAAGTTAAAAAGAAAAATTCTACCTTGCATGAATAGAGGGATGGAGTAGGGATCTGAGTCTCCTAAAACAATCTTTTTGGCTAGGGTGCAGCTTAGTGGTGAACTGCTTGCCTAGCATGCATAGGGACCTGGGTTTCATCTCCAGCATGGCAGAAACAAACAAACAAAAAACAAAATCAAAATGGGCTGGGGATGTTGCTCAGTGGCAGAGCACCCCTGGGTTCAATTTCCAGCACTTCAAAAACACAACACAACAGGCAGAAAGCCTGTAAAATATATGAAAACATTCCATTTAACTAGTATACTACTCCTTCTCACCTATGCTTTTTCTATTTCCAAAAGTGACTTCAGGGGCTTACAAGAACCCAAATAAGGACCCTTTCATGAAGAACATGGGCATCAGACTTCAAGATGTAACAACTTGGGCTGGGGATATAGTTCAGTTGGTAGAGGGCCTGCCTTGCAAGCACAAGGCCCTGGGTTCAATCCCCAGCACCGCAAAAG
>JAJEJO010001987.1:318815-402120 GCA_020662805.1 Glaucomys volans
TTTTTTTTTTTTTTTTGAACCAAGGATTGAACTCAGGGACACTCGGCCACTGAGCCACATCGCCAGCGCTATTTTGTATTTTATTTAGAGACAGGGTCTCACTGAGTTGCTTAGGGCCTCGCTAAGTTGCTGAGGCTGGCTTTGAACTCTCGATCCTCCTGACTCAGCCTCCCAAGTCGCTTGGATTACAGGCGTGCACCACCATGCCCGGCTTCCATCTCTTCTTGACTGCTTAAGAACATTTATCCAGTTGTTTTCCTTCCTTTTTCTTGCAACCTCAATATTTTTTCTGTCTCTACTGGATCTTTCCTATCAGTAAACAAAAAGGCTACTTATCTGCATTCTTTGGTACCCAGTGACAGCAAACTTCTGATTCTCTCATCTCATCTTCCTCCTTTCCATCTAAACTCCTCAGAAGAGTTGTCTATATTCCCCATCTTATAGTTCTTACCTTCTCTCCCTCCCCTCAACTGTAGTGGGGATTGAACCCAGAGGTGCTCTACCACTGAGCTATATCCCGACCCTTTTAAAATTTTATTTTAAGACAGGGTCTTGTTAAGTTGCCAAGCCACAAACTTGCAATCCTCCTGCCTGAGCTAGTCTTTCCCTCCCTCCCTCCCTCCCCCTCTCTCTCTCTCTCTCTCTCTCTCTCTCTTTCTTTCTTTATTGTCATTGGGGATTGACCCCAGGGGCGCTTCACCACTGAGCCACATCCCCAGCCCTTTTTACTTTCTATTTTGAGACTGGGTCTAAGTTGCTTAGAGTCTTAGTTGCTGAGACTGGCCTTGAACTTGCAATCCTTCTGTCCGGGCTAGCCCATTTTTATTTTTGGACACATTTCAAAGTTGCAGACATCACTACACTGTCCCCTAAATACTTCAACACACACATTATTAACTCTAATACTGGTTTGTGGCGTTTTCTTTTGATGTAAAATTTACGTAGCCACCACCACTATTACAGAGTGCCACACTCACCCCAGCAGGTTTCCTCAGGCCCCTTTCACTGTGCTAGCTCTCCGAGGCACAGTAGATTCAGTAGATATTTGAATCTACTCCAAATATGCTTCTGTTCTCACCACTCACCAAGGCCAATTAATCAAGGTCACCAATGAGCTCCAGCTATCGAAGCCTATTGAAGTCTGTTCCCTGCCCTCAGCTGAGTTGGCCTCCAGGCAGCATGTGACGGAAGTGACCATTTTCTTCTCCTTAAATACTCGCTTCCAGGATACAACTCTTCCCACGGAGCAGCTACTAGTCTTCTCTGCTAGTCTCCCCTCATTTCACTTTTATTTTTTATTTTATTTTATTTTTTATGGTACTGGGGATTGAACCCAGGGACACTCGACCACTGAGCCACATCCCCAGCCCTATTTTGTATTTTATTTAGAGACAGGGTCTCACTGAGTTGCTTAGGGCCTCGCTAAGTTGCTGAAGCTGGCTTTGAACTCGCGATCCTCCTGCCTCAGTCTCCCAAGTGCTGGGATTACAGGCGTGCACCACTGCACCCAGCTCATTTCACTTTTAAACATTAAAGCACCCAGGCCTATTTTCTTGGCAGTCCACACTCATTTCTTTTGTTTTCCCACACCCTCTTATGACTTTACACTCCCCAAACACAATACTTCTCTCCAATTCTACTGCTATTGCCCTGGCCCACGCTGTCCATTTCCAGGACTCTAGCTCTGGCTTCCTATAACCAGTCTTTTTTGTTTGTTTGTTTATACTTTTAAAAATATTTTTAGCTGTAGATGGACACAATATCTTTATTTTTTTTTTTAATGTGGTGCTGAGAATTGAACCCAGTACCTCACACATGCTAGGCAAGTGCTCTACCACTGAGCCACACCCCCAGCCCCTATAACCAGGGGCTTTTACTTTTCCCTTTCAGAATGTTCTGAACTCAGCAACCAGAATTAGCACCATTAAAACACAAGCCAGAACTGTCACAGCCAAGAGGAGTCTGAGGAGACATGACGATGAAATGCGCTGCAGTGATCTATGTGGAATCCTACACCAGAAAAAGAACACTGGGGAAACTAAGGGAATCTGAATAAAGCCCGAAGACTAGTTAGTAAAAATATACTGATACTGGTTTATTCATTGTAATAAATACACCATGCTCTTATGTTATAACAAAATAACTGGATGTTGGGGTATGTCGGAACTCTTTTTAAAACTTATCTATAAACCTAAAACTATTCTGAAGAATAGTGTTATTTAAAAGAAAAAAAGCAGCTATACTATTATTATTCTGCTAAAATCACACTCTCAAACACATGGTGCTCCTTTCCTTTTGTTATTAGGGATGGAACCCAGGGCCTCACCTGCCAGCCATGCACACTGCCACTGAACTACATCCCCAACTCCTTTCATGGTTTTTTAAAAAATATTTTTTTAGTTGTCAATGGACCTTTATTTTATTTATATACAGTGCTGAGAATCAAACCCAGTGCCTCATGCATGCTAGGCAAGAGCTCTACCCCACAACCCCAGGCCCCCTTTTAAGTTTTGACAGGATTTTGCTAAGCTATCAAGGCTGGCCTTGAACTTGTGATTCTCCTGCCTCAGTCTCCTGAGCAGTTGGAACTCCAGGTGGGTATGGTATAGCCATATGGTACTCCTTGGACTTTGTTCATGCTAAAACTCCAAGCGATCTAAAAGCAGACTAGGCACTGGGCTGATCCGGGTATGGCTTGAAAATGGAAAGACTCTGCTTTAGGGTGGGTGTGCAGGGACCTGGGTGCTGGTAGCCACAGGGCAAGCAGCTGAATACCATTTCCAATGCCATCAGATTTTTTGAGATAACTTAGTCAAAGTAGTAGTGTCTATTATCTTCCTTCAGTGACACTACTATCTCCAAATGACAATTCTACTGACATTACTGACAGATGAATGCTGTCTTTATTGTCAACAAATAATCTTATCAGGGGACTGGGGATAGAGCTCAGTTGGTAGAGTGCTTGCCTTGCAAGCACAAGGCCCTGGGTTCAATCCAAAACCTCATCATATTGTGATACTCCTTTGAACTTATGGGTCCTGTTTACTGTTTTTTTTTTTTTTGTTGTTGTTGTTGTTGTTTTTTGGTACTAGGAATTGAACCCAGGGGCACTCCACCACTGAGCCACATCCCCAGCCCTATTTTGTATTTTATTTAGAGACAGGGTCTCACTGAGTTGCTTAGGGCCTCGCTAAGTTGCTGAGGCTGGCTTTGAACTCGCGATCCTCCTGCCTCAGCCTCCCAGGTGCTGGGATTACAGGCGTGCGCCACCGTGCCCGGCTACTGTTCTTTTTATTGCCCCTTTTAGGATAAGGTCCCAAATGTACTAAATACTAAGAAATGTTGGATGGGAATGGGGACTAAGATGTAGAACAATGGAAAGAGTTTATTACCCATTTAAATTGAGATTAAAAATAAAACATAGCATAGGAAATAATTGTGAACATACATTAGATCTCTAAAACTCTAATAAAATGTTAGGGAGTGCTGCTCAGTGGTAGAGCCCATGCTTGGCATGTACAAGACCCTGGTGTGATCCCTAGCACCAACTGGGAAAAAAAAAGTTAAATGTAAGGAATTTTCCCCCTAACAATTTAGGCAAAATGTAACTTGACATCAACTACTACTACTACTACTACTACTACTACTACTTCTACTTCTACTTCTACTTCTACTACTACTACTTCTTCTTCTTCTTCTTCTTCTTCTTCTTCTTCTTCTTCTTATTATTATTATTATTATTATTATTATTTCTTGGTACTGGGGATTGAACCCAGGGGCACTTCAGCACTGAGCCACATCCCTAGCCCTTTTTGTTTTTTCTTTTGAGACCATGTACAGTCAGGCATCAATTTATTTAAACAGGTCTTGTGGTCTATCTTTAGTTTAAATATAATTTACTAGCCAGATGTGGAGGGTGCACACCTATAATCCCAGCTACTTGGAAGGCTGAGGCAGGAGGAATGCACATTCAAGGTCACCCTCAGCAAATTATCGAGGACCTTACCAACTCATTGAGACCCTGTCTCAAAATAAAAAGGGCTAGGGATATGGTTTAGTGGTTAAGTGCCATTAGGTTCAATTCCTCGTACCAAAAACAAATAAACAAAAACATATTTACTTACAGAGCTGCTTCTTAGGACTGGAATGAAGCTCAGTGGTAGTGTGATGGCACAGCACATGCAAGACCCAGGTTCAATTCACAGTCCCGCAAAAACAAAAGCAGCAGCTTTTTTTCCTCCTCTATATTTACCTGTACAGGCAATGAGTTAATGACTAAAAGGATGGAGAAGACCAAGTGCAGAGAGCTTGCCTTTGACTACCAGAACAAACACCATCATCAGGCAGAAATCTATAGTATTTTCAGACTGGCATGAAGGAACATGGCCCTGAACGCAAAGCTCTCCCCTGCCTAACCCTCTGGACTCTTCTTCCTGTTTCTTTCTGCCTTGAACTCTAAGTTTCAATAATATTAAAGTTACCTGCAGTTTCTCAACTGCCAGGGTGCTTAATGATTTTCAGACTGTGTATGCTGTCCCCACTGTGTAAAATGGTAAACTCAAGACCTAATTCAAGCATCACTTCTCTGCTCTCATGAACTCTGTGTTATTTTCCCAGTTCTATCCCCATACTTGTCTCAATATATTCTAATCACCTGTCTTCTCTACTAGATGGAACTATGTGAGAACTGAAGCCTTACCTGTTTATTCTTGGTGCCCTCCTGGGCATTCAGTAAGTGTTTGGCAGTTTTATTTGTCTTGCAAAGAAAAAACTTCACTAGAAAAATGATATGCTACAAAATATTTCAGATCGTTCTCTCTTAAAAGAAATGATAAACTAGGTATGGTGGTACACACCTATAATCCCAGCTACAAGGTAAAGCAGGAGGATTGCAAGTTTGAGGCCAGCTGGGGAAACTTGACAAGTTCCAAGGGAGGGCGGGGGAAAGCCACATATGGTGGTGCATGCCTGTAATTCCAGTTATTTAGGAGATGGAAGCAGGAGGATCGCATGTTCGAGGCCAGCCTCAGCAACAAAGTAAGACCCTGTCTCAAAATGAAAAAATAAAGAGGGTGGGAATGTGGGTCAGTGGTAGAGCACTTACCTAGCACGCGCAAGCCCTGGGTTCAATCTTAAGCACCACAAAAAAACTGTAAAGAAAAACTATCTTCCAAATATAAGTGAGGAAATGTGGTTATAATATAATGAATATTTACACCTGGTTTTCTCTTTATTCACAATAGGCAAATGCTTCAATAGCTTAAATCTCAAAATAGTCCCAACAAATTGCACCCCCCCAGCCCTCAATCTCTCTTTCTCTCTACTATTTCAGAAGCCAATTCTGGACAATAGGGAGCAATTTTACATGTGTTTGGAATAATTCCTAGTAATTTTAATCCCCATCCTACCCCCACACATCAAAGGACCAGATGGAATTTTAGGAGATTTTCCAATCCATTTTCTTATCATAAAGTCTAATAGCTAAAGCCACAAAGATAGGAAGGTAATTATCTGATTCTAGAAGGCTTCCACAGAGATATCCTTAAGAACCCACAGAAATGTATTCCCCTACCCATGCAATTTAGGTCAAATGCAGCATGAATTCACACAGGACAGCAAAACAACCACCACTACCATGTGGGTCTGCACAGTAGGGGGATATGACAAAACCAAGGTGCATTGGAGCAATAAAGAACACAGCCACCCAGTGGCATCAATTCTACTGCTCCCGATACCTTTTCCTGCCACTTGGATTTTCTGGACTTCAGAGAAATCTCTTGTAAAATAAGAGTCTTTTATGGTATGTTCTTTTTTACTTTGAAGTTAGAACTTTACAAATGCACAACATATTGCAAACTATTATGGGACCTTTACATGTATATTAAGGACAATCCTTCTCAGAGAAGGTACTTTTGTCAAACTAGGGTTCAAAGAGTTCAAGCACCATGACCACAAACACAGTTAATAAAAAGCAAAACTGCAATTCACTTCTTATTCTCAAAAACATTTTGCTGCCTTGCCTCTTTTAGAAGAGGAAAAAGGAAACAAACTAATCTCAGTGTAGCAAAGATATAAGTAAGTCTTTCCTTGGTTAGCATAAGGACAGAAAAATAGGTGAAGATGGTTTACCATATGCCATCTACCTGATTCTTGAAATATCATCACAAATCCTGTCGGCTCCCTATGAACCGCTGCATTCACCAGGAAAATACTCCTCTCGTACCTAGGCTTGCCACATTATACAGATATTGTACGGAATTATCTGCATACAAATTACAACAACAAGCATCTCTAACAGTGGTATGAAGAAACACTCTAAACCATCCTAAAAATCATGGGGTGGAGTGGGGGAGACAATAAGCTCTCCATTACTTAGGGAGGAAAAACCATTCCCAAGTGAGTTTCAGCATCTCCAAAAACAACATTATGATTAAATATATTATGTACATACAAAATGCGCATTATACTTATTAAATGTTGTTAACTGAGCAACTATACTCAAAGATTATGAAAATTCATATTCATTTTTTTCCTTTTTTTTAGTTTATTTTCATATTTAGGTTCTCTGACATAGGAGAAGTGTGTGTGTGTGTGTGTGTGTGTGTGTGTGAGAGAGATATACTTTTTTTTTTAATTTAAAGAGATGGGGAGCAATGGGGGTATCTGTTTTCCAGGATGGCCTTGAACTCCTGAACTCAAACAACCCTCTTGCCTCAGCTTTCTGAGTAGCTGGGACCACAGGCACATTCTACAGCACTTGGGCTCTAAATAAAAAAATTTTTAAGTACTTATAGGTATTCCTGATAAGTACTACAACCATATATTGTACCATAACAACCCTAAAAGTACCCATAAGCCTTCCTGAAACACTTTTGATAGTGACACCACTTATCACCCTTAGACCAGTTTTAGAGAAGAAAAAAATGAAGAAGGTACACTAACACCTCTCAGAAGAACACCAACCTGGGGCACCATAGGTCCTAAACAAGAAGCCTTGACTCTCAGTTTTCTTTGTTTTTAGTGGTGCAGATGGAACCCAGGTCCTCAGGCATGCTCATAAGTGCTTTATTACTGAGCTACACCCCAGGCCTCGGTCTTTTAACCTTTTACCATTGCTCCCCTTAATCAGCCCTTTTTTAAAAAATTCCATTTTTAATTTATTTGTTTTTTATTTTTACAGACTGCATTTTGATTCACTGTACACAAATGGGGTGCAACTTTCGTTTCTATGGTTGTGCATGATACAGATTCATACCATTCGTGTAATCACACAACACATGTACATAGGGAAATGATGTCTGTCTCATTCCACCATCTTCCATACCCCTGCCCCCTCCTCCCATTTCCCTCTATGCAATCTAAAGTTCCTCCATTCTTCTTTTACTCCCCACTCCCAATATGTATCATTGTCCACTTATCATGGACTTCAGCAGGCTTTTTAGATATTATTTGTCATCTTTTATGAAATCTTGATGACACAGATAAAAGTACATATCTATTTACGTGCTATATTGTATATCTGTATTTTGCACATAAAATGAGTTAAGATTTTTTTCACCTTCTAAGAACCAATTTTACTCCTTGGGGGAGAAATCATCCCTACTGAGAATGCAAGATCCAGCTCATTTATTCTGCCAAATTACTCAGAACACATGTAAGTTGGAAAGAATTAACATGGGAACCAGCAAATTTTTTAAATGTGCTGATTTGACCAAGGTGCAACAGATATTACGTATTGAATAATTTTTACCTTGAAGCATTTTAAATTGCTAGGTGTTAAGAAAAACAGAAACAAAAGTTCTGTTGTAATTTCTATTTCACTAGCCCCATCAGGTGCACAGGCTTTGTCTTTTCAAATTCTAAAACTATACAGACTCCCACTCACAGTATCATGTTTTTGCATTCAAAATCCAGCCAGCTTGCCACTGCTCCTGTGTGGGTACCTAAAGTACAACGGTGTGTGGGCCAATCCTCAAAAGGGCAGAACAGCCCCCCACCTCCAGCCAAGCTCACCCAATTGCCAATGTGACAAATACTGACAGCCAAATAAAGCACTATAGTTAAATGGGACAGGCTTCCCCACTTGAGGAGTAGAGGAAGGAGAACAGTAACTCTAGGGGATGTACAGAAAAGGTGGCGGGGCTCTGTGAGGTAGATAATTAAAGATGACAGAAGGAAAAATGAGTGCTTGAGGTGCCTAGCAGAAAGCATAAATCCCTTTCAAAGTCCCTTTTAAAGGGACTTCATAATCTATTCTTATCACAAAGTATGCTTGTCGTCTGTTTGGGGGAATGGTGAGATTACTTTCATTGCAGAGAATTCCTGGTTTTTAATTTTAGAGAGTGAGAAGCCCTTTTTCAAAAATTTTGAGCACACTGCCTGACCTAAGTTATCTTCTCTGATCAACGTATGGCCCAATAAGCACCCATATTGTCAGGTCACCTCTAAAATCAATAGCATCCATCACAATAGCATCTTCTGCTTCTCAACTTTCTCTCTAGAATATCTTCTCCACTTTGGAAAACTGGTTGTAGAGAGGATAATAACGTATATATTTTGTGTGCCCATAATTTCAGCAATCCAAAAAGTACAACCAAAGGAAAGAATGTTACATTTGCAAAATGCTTTACTAAGTCTCATTCTTAGGAAATCACAGCTCTGAATTTTGGAGTAAACCAGTTAAAGAACACAAAGATAGAGCTGATGTACTGTCTACACTAAAAAGTCAACAGTGTTTGCATACCAAAAAGTCGGCATAGAATACTCTTGTACAATGGCCTCTTTGGCTATAGGGAGGGCAGAAATACTCCATGGCACTACTTAGTGCTGGCTCCTCTTTAAAACTCTGGAATTTCTCAAGGTTCTCTCTTTGGTGTTGTTCTAACTCTACAGTTTCACTTTAGAAAAAGACTACCTCTGCACAAACTTACCTTACTGTCTATAGTCTACTCAGATAGTACCAAATCTCTCTAGTCCAATCCAACATATCCATCTACCCATCTTTCTCTGTATGTCTCACAAGCAGCCCAAATTTAACCATAACCAAAGGGAACTCAGAGTATTTAAAAAATTACTCTCTCCCCTACTACCTTCCCCAGTTCACAGTACACCCATAGCTTTGGCCAGACTTCCATACTCCTCCCTGGGTCTAGTTTCTTCCATCTTCTAAGTAGATGTCCCCTTAATACCATCCCCATACAGAAGAGTGCAGTTGATCTCCCTACCTCTACCATTCTGCTACAATAAGTCCTTCCTTAAAATACAAGTGTGATGTTACTTCCACACTTACAGTCCTTCAATTATACCCCACCCTTAAAGAATCAAGTTCAATCTGTAATCCACTCCCCAACGGTAAAATGTTCTGCCTGCCTCTCTGACCACCTCTGCCATTTTCTCACAAAGACCCCTTATTCTGACTGCAGCTCCCTTGTGTTCCATGTTCTGTTCTCCCTCATGTCCATCTCTGTTCTCTCTGCCTGGAATGCCACTTCCTCTGCATTCATTCACCTAGTCTTATCTCGCCCTTCAAAACGGAGGAATGCCCCACCCCTGTGAAATGGACTATTATTGCTCTCCTTTATGGCTTGTTCCCATCTACACAAACCTCTAAGAGGGAAACTGAACTAACTGCATTACCACAGAGCCCAGATCCCAGCCCATGTCCTTCAGAGTAATGCCTTTGGTTTTATCATATTCATGTTGAAGGAATGAACTAATCTCTCCTTTAATAAATAACACAACTTCCATTTACTAAACATTTACTGTGTGCTAGAATTCATGACATATTAGGCCACTTCATCCTCACAACTCTATAAGGTGGGTGGGTATTATCCCATTCTACAGGTGAAGAATCTAAGGCCCATCAAGAGAGGCCAGATAAATGCCTCACATACAAGATTTGGTGGTACCCATCCCAATCTTCCCATTATACCCAAATATAAAAATCCATCCAAGCAAAAAGAGTCACAGGTTTGTTGAGTTCTACTTAAGGGACAGCTGGTGGGAAGTGACCAATTACTTACTCAGGTCAATTCTCAAATAGAACAACAGCTCTCTTCTTTTGAAAGTCAGAGCAGTCTAGAAATATCAAATTTGGTTTACTTAGGAGTTATGAACATAATATCCAAACTTTTCATGGCAGACCATGAAGAAAAAACAAAATCACACTCCTCTTGTTAGGTTCTCCTTTGCTATAGGCCATCTTTATTTTTAGGACATTCTCTCACAGTTCTAGTAATCAAGGATATGCTATAATATATGAGCTTTAGAAGCTAGCAGGTGTCTGACACCAATTCTACTACAGCTCATGTTTAACTGTGAAAAAGTCCACTGAGAGGGCAGAAATAGCTCATCTCACACCCAATTCCTTATTTTTTTTATTTTTTATTTTTATTTTTTTCGCGGTGCTGGGGATTGAACCCAGGGCCTTGTGCTTGCAAGGCAAGCACTCTACCAACTGAGCTCTATCCCCAGCCCAATTCCTTACTTTTAATAGTCTTCTAATAAAACCTTGAAATCCCTAAATTGGAATCATTTAACTCTTCCTGAAGAAATTTTAAATCCTACTTTAATGAATTCTACTTTGCTACAAATAATGGTACAGAAAAGTAAGCTGCCCTTTTACTGAGAACATATCAAATTTTGCTCTTTTTTTGGACCAGGGATTGAGCCCAGGGGCACTCTCTACCACTGAGCTACATCCCCAGCCATTCTTTTATTTTGAGACAAGGTACTGCTATATTGTAAAGGCTAGTCTCAAATTTGCAATCCTCCTGTCTTGGCTCCCCAAATCACTGGGATTACAAGCTTGTGCCACTGTACCCAGCAGGTTGAAACTTTTAAGGAAACATCTTACCAGACTAACCTGTCTGGGGCTGGGGATATACCTCAGTTGGGAGAGTGCTTGCCTTGTAAACACAAGGCCCTGGTTCGATCCCCCGCTCTGCAAAACAAACAAACAAACAAACAAACAAATCCAAAAAACCCAAAAAACAAAAACCAAAAAAACCAGAATAACTTGTCCCTCCTGTCTCCATCTAGTCTTCTGTATTTAGCTTCTATTAAAAATGCAAAATATGGCAGCTGGGCGTGGTGGCCCACGCCTGTTATCCTAGTGGCTCAGGAGGCTGAGGCAGGAGGATCACGGGTTCAAAGCCAGCCTCAGCACAGACAAGGCGCTAAGCAACTCAGTGAGACCCTGTCTCTAAATAAAATACAAAATAGGCTAGGGATGTGGCTCAGAGGCTGAGTGCCCTGAGTTCAATCCCTGGTTCAAAACAAAACAAAACAAAACAAAACAAAACATGCCAGGCACAGTGAGAGAAGAGATTACAAGTTCAAGGACAGCCCTGGCAACCTGGCAGGACCCTCTCTCCAAATTAAAAAAAAAAAAAAGCAATCATGAAAGGAAGTGCCTAAAGCAGTAAAATCTCTGAGGGCAAGAAGAAAGAAGTTACCTTGTAAGGAAGGACTTGAGTCCTATTATTGTTTACTCAATACAACACTGGGCAAAGATTCTGAACTGTCCACAGTATATGTAGTCAAAACTTTCCCTATGCTTTAGCCTTTGATTTTTTGCCTTCTCCAATTGGTTAATTTTCTAGCTTTTCCATCTCCATTAATGAAACCAGTATTTTCTCAGCCTCAAAGCCATGGAATCCCCCAATAAACAAACTTCTCACCAATCATCAACTCCTGTTAATTCTTTCCTTGTACTACCCTCTAGATTTTGACTCTTTTCCATTTCTACGAACTTAGTCCCATTGGCTTGCCTAAAACAGAACTGCTTCTTGTTGGTAGTAACAAACTACATACTTGCTATTTTAAGTGCATACATATTTCAATTAGTTTAATCCTCACAATAATCTAATGAGGTAAGAATCATTATTCATCCTATTTTTAGACTGAGGAAATTTTAGAACTAAGTAGTTTAAAAACTTGCCCACCATCACACTGGTGACAAACAGCAGAGTGTCAGCCCAGCAGGTCTGGTTCTAGCCTGGGTTCCTCACCTCTGGCATTTATTTCTTACCTACTTCAATCCACACTACTCAAAGTAATCTTTCTAAAACACAGTTTTGATAAGCTCAGTGTTCCTGAACCTACTGGAAAATGCTGCTGTTTTTCACCAAAGGCAAATGACTACCTGGTGAAAGGCCCACAGCTCAGATCTGAACCACATAAGATGATACTCAAATACCTTACTCTCCTATTTACTAGCTGGGCAATCGTAAGTTACTCAACAACCCCTCTAAGTCTCTGTTAACTCACTTAAAAATGCTTTCTAGTAGGAGTTCAAGAGGATTAAAGCGCAGACAGAGAACCTGAAAGTCTGCCTGGCTCCCAGTCCTTGCAGACACTCAGCAAGAGCTCATTTTCTTGCCCCCCATAAAGACTTTATTTCAGTGAGGTGCCTCCCACGTTTAGTCCACCTGTACTCACGATGGAATCTACCATTATATGAAATATTCCTAATACAGAGTCCAAAACTATTTCAAGTAAACAAGCATTGCATCGAGTGTAACTCCTTCAGATCAGTTGTTCAAATCAGAACATGCATTTCATACAACTTCCCTCCTCACCAGCTGTTCCATACGTACACACTATCTCATCAACCAACAATTCCTAGCAGGCTGAAATGATCTCCCTGATACAAACTCAAAAGATTGCTAATTCATCTATATGTAGCATATGGGAAGAACATCTTAGAAATGGTATTAATTTTTGGTTGCCCTCATTTTACATAAACCTATCACTAGCTAGTTCTAACCTAAGAGTTCAAGATGGGATGCATCAAGATTAACTTATTTAAATAATATTTAGCTGGACAAGGAACACCTGATCAAAGTTCTAGCAAAACGGAAAGTTTTGTTAGGTGTAAAGAAAGATTATGAGTCAGGATGGGGCTGTAGCTCAGTGGCAGAGCATTTGCCTAGCATGTGTGAGGCACTGGTTCGAACCTGAGCACCACATAAAAATAAACAAAGTAAAAGGCATTCTGTTCATTAACAACTATAAAAAAAATTTAAAAAAACAAGAAAGGTCATGAGCCAAAGATAAAATTTCAAGGGAAAGAATGAATAAACAAATGAACAAATACAAAAAAAATTTTTTTTTAAAAAAGGTGAGTCAGGAAGTAGCCCCAGCTATTTAGGAGGCTGAGCCAGGAGGATCCCTTGAGCCCAGAAATTCAAGACCAGCCTGAGAAACAAAATAAGACAGGGTCACACCTGTAATAAAACAAAATTTAAAAGGGTGAACTAATGATGCAGCTCACTGGTAGAGTGCTTGCCTGACAAGTGCTCTATGCCCTGGGTTCAACTCAGAATTTTTAAAAAAAAAAAAAGACATAATCCTATACTGAGGACTATTCTTCCATTCCTCTGCTTCTTAAGAGTTCAGAATATAGGACTGAAACAAGTGGACTACGCAGTGTTACGGGCAACACCAGGACAAATACTGAATTTTTCTGACTCTCGCTCATCTGCCTATTTAAGGATGGCACTGGTCATGACAGATGGTATTTAAGAAATTATGGTTAAGCACTGTGGTGCATACGTGTAATCTCAGCTACTCAGGAGGTTGAGGCTGAAGGATCTCAAATTCTAGGCCAGCCTGGGCAACTCAGGAAGACCCTATCTCAAAATAAAATATGAAAAGGGGTATTGACTCTTAGAGTCAATGGATAAAGAGAGGTCTCACTAAAGACACAAATTCACTATTTTTGAACAGCATATGATTAGTATGTTAACAAAGAATACTGAAGCAACACCCAAGCTCTAAGTTTATCTGTATGCATACATTTCAAAATGGCTTCTGTGGGCAAATTTAAGACTGAAACCCACTATTCAGGGCCTAGAACTGAAATGTTAGTGAACATTTTTTCACAAGCATGTTAGATGTGTACTGCACGACTGTCACTATAAAGACTTCCTGACACTGATGAAGAGAATGTGCAACACTTGTTCCTTTTGAGTCCAGTATCTTTGGTTTGGACACATTCCAGGCTGGCTACAGCTATGTTTGACACCACAAAGTATGCCAGCCAGTCCTGGCTGTTTTGCTAATAAGAGGTCAGAAAGCATCCCTGCAAATGCAGGAACAAAATTTAGGGTTCAAACAGCTGTTTGTTAAGCTGTTCTGGCAAAGCTTAAAATACACAAAGTTTTCCCCTCAACCCATCTCACTATTAGCAGCAAAGTAAATGCAAGAGACTATCTGATTTTAAAAAAGAAAGGAAAAAAGGCTCTTCCCATAACCTAGTCCCCTACAAAGCTGTTCTCTGGCACATTCATGCATAAACTATGTAAATTAGAATAAACTATCAGGGTGGTTTCAAATTATTCCTGTGACTTCTTTCTTCCTTGTATTGGGGACTGAACCCAGGGATGCTTTACCATTGAACTACATCCCCAGCCCTTTTCATTTTTTATGGCTAAATTGCTGAGGCTGGCCTGGAACTTGCAAGCCTCCTGCCTTAGCCTCCAAAGTCACTGGTATTACAGGAGTGTGCCACCACATCCAGTTAGTTTTATTTTATTATCATTATCATCATCATCATCATCATCATCATCATCATTTTGGTACTGGGGACTGAACTCAGGGGCACTCAACTACTAAGTCACATCCCCAGCCCCATTTTGTATTTCATTTAGAGACGGGGTCTCACTGAGTTGCTTGGTGCCTTGCCATTGCTGAAGCTGACTTTGAACTCTTTGTGTGTGGGTGTGTGTGTGGTGCTGGGGATTGAACCCAGGGCCCTGTGCTTGTGAGGCAAGCACTCTACCATCTGAGCGATGTCCCCAGCCCTGACTTTGAACTCTTGATCCTCCTGCCTCAGCCTCCCAGTGCACCACCGCACCGAGCGTGTTTTATTTCTTTTATTTCTTTAATGCCAGACAATATTCCACATTGTGTTTATCAATTCACAGTTAATGGCCATTTGGGTCACTTCTATCTTTTGGCCATTCTGAATAAATTTTTGTGTACAAATTTTTGTTCTCATTTCTCTTAGGCAGTATATACTTAAGATAGGAATTGCTGGGTTGAACACTTAATTTCCTGAGGAACTATCAAACTGTTTTCCAAAGCAGCTGTACCAATTTACATTCCCACAGCAACATGACGGTTCCAACCTCTTGTATCTTTACCAACAACTGCCACTCAACTCCTTATTTCTTATAAACCTAAAGGATAAAGAACAAATACAGGTAAAAAAAAAAAAAAAAAAAAACAAAAAAAGTCTCTGTGTTAGAAGTTCCTTGAAAAGAAATATTTTTCTGTCACCTAGGTTAAACTTCTGCTGAAATAAAATGCTGCTATGACTTTGGATAGAATGAATGTCCAAAAACAAAAACTGGTGGAAATTTGGATTGTTTATTGGGTCATAACTTAAGAAAATCAAATAGATTAAGTATTCTTTAGCTTATAAGCACAGTAAAGTGTTATTATACTCTACAAGGACTCAAAGAAAAAGTAGCTAAGGAACTAACCAAGGTGGTAACAAGAAAAATAAAAGAATAAAAATTCAAGAGTTCCTATTTGTCACCTAAAAAAGGCAAAAGAGTTGAGCACCACAAGAACTGAGCCTGAACTCTGATAGGGCAATACCAGGTCACACAAAGATGCTATCAACTCTAGACTGGATTCAGGCTGGGTAGGATGACTCCTAGCCTCCAACACATTCAACTACTATGTTGCAAGGCACTGCACAAGAGTCTAGAAACAGGAAGTGGCTACTCTGGGAAGAGAGAAAGATACTGTGGCAAAAGGTATACATGTGCTAATGGGGTATGGAGGGGCACGTGAGGGAAGAGAAGCATATTCAGAAAGCCTTCAGGAGTTTGGGCCTGGGAAGTAACCAGGGAAGGATGAGAGGTGTCTAAGGTAGATTAAATCTTTGTGAAGTCTAAGCTTGTGATCTAGAAAACTTAGGCAGTATGACTGTTTATGCTAAATGTTATACAGACAAAAGGAACAAAATGACTGAAGACCAGAAATGTGAGCTAGCTCAGAGAGCAGAGCAACTAGCTGAAAACTCACCAGATTTTGTTTAAATAAAGCCACTAAGATGACCTGACCCGTTAATTCTGATATTACTGGGGAAAATGTTGATCAACAGAACACTGTACAGCTTTTCTGGTAAGGATAGAAAATTACACAAAATTTTTGTGCAAATTAACACTGACTCTAAATGACTATATCCAATAAGGGAAAGGCTCTGCCTTTCCTCAGAGTACTTGCGTAAAACAATTTTGAAAGGAAAACACAATAATTATGGTTTTGCTGAATTCAAAGAAATGCTGCCTCTGCCCTCTGGACGTGTCTCAGATGCTGCTGTCTGCACATTCAGCTCAAGACCACAGTATACATCCAATGACACAGGCACCCAAATTGGAAGAGGCAGCACTAGACTTAAGAGCACATCACAGACCACCTCGGAGGAGCAGTTGCACCTAGTCTTTTCTTCTGGTCCTTCCCTTTTCTTTAAAGAAAGCAGGTGGCCACAGGTTCCCAGGATCTGCCTTGCATGGGCCACAGGTGAAGAGGGGCGGCACCAAAAAGAAGGGGTTATGGGAAATTGGGGTTCACAGGACATGGGGTAGTGCAGAAGGGAAAGGACTCCTAAGAAAGGGAAAACCCCACCACAATTCTATTCCTGGTCTATAGTATAGCACTTTACTTCCCACTCCCATCCCAGTTCTACCCAGGCCTCACCTCCGAAGACCAGAATAGCCACCAAGAGTTTGCCATGAGAGGGTGATGTGATTCCTGGCATTTCAAAGTAAAACTCCAAATACTTGGAGCACTTGTGACTGGGGTGTTGACAAATAGAGCATGACTATTCCATAAACCTTTCTGCAATAATGTAAACATCCTATATCTGCACTGCAGAATATACTAGCCATTCAGCTATGGAGTAAAGAAGCACAAATAAAGAAGTGAATTTCTAATTTAACTTAAATTATAAATTTACTTCTATTGTTTTCAGTGCGAGGCATTAGGCACAGGGCTTCATGTGTACTAGGTGAGCGCTCTACCACTGAGCTACACCCCCAGCCCTGAGAGTAAAATTTAAATAGCCAAATACTGTTCCAGTATCAACGGTGCTGGACAGTGCAGTCCAGATACCAATATTCAACACACGAAGGCTAAATGCTTTGTGGTCGAATCTTAAGATATTTTTAGGATGCATTACATGAAAAATAACATCTTCCACAAAAATATCAATTTAGAAGCTTTAGAAAAAAATCTACTGGGGCTGGGGATGTGGTTCAGTGGTAGAGCACTTACCTACCATGCACAGGCCCTGGACTGAGTCCCCAGAAGCCCTCCCCCACACCCAGCACGCACATAGTGCATGCTCACTGGGCATGGTGGCCATGTTTACAATCCTAGCTACCCAGGAGTCTGAGGCAGAAGAATTTTGATACCAGCCTGAGTAACTTAGTAAGACCCTGTATCAAAAAGGGGCCAGGGGGTGGGGACCGGGTGCAATGGTGCACACCTGTAATCTCAGCGGCTTGGGAGGCTGAGGCAGGAGGATCCAGAGTTCAAAGCCAGTCTCAGCAAAAGCAAGACACTAAGCAACTCAGTGAGACCCTAATTCTAAATAAAATACAAAATAGGGCTGGGGATGTGGTGAGGCCCCCCGGATTTCAACCCTTGGTAGCCCCCCCCCCAAAATAAAGGGATGGGGAGGTGCCAGAATGTAGCTCAGTGTAGAGCAACCCTGGTTTAATTTCTAGTATTGCCCAAGGGTGGGGTAGGATGGGGTAATGGGGAAGAGGCTCACTAATGATTCTGTAACAGTTAACTGCAGTAAGTTATCTTAACAGGAACCTGGCTGAGAACACAAGTTGTTCCATCTTCCTATATCAACCCAGGGATCTCAGGGCTTCCGTAGTTATACCTGAAATAATACTGAATAAATGTTTTCAGGTTTAGGAAAAGGAATTTTGAACTTCTTTATGTATGTGAGGGGGTTTTTGTTTGTCTTCTATGGTACTAGGGTTGGAACCCAAGCCCTCACACTTGTAAGGCAAGTGCGCCATCACTGAGCTTTTACCCTTGGCCCCATTCTCGACTTCTGATCACTAACTTTTAACTTTAGAAACTAACACACAGCTTATAGGTTATAGGTATATACCACTCTGGACTATATACAAACATAACGAATGTAATTTATATTCTGGTGATGAGAGAAAATAAAATTTAACCAATTTCATTTCTGAAGTTACTAAAACAATGATGTTGAATTCAGGGTATTTTCAATACGTGGAAAGTTCTAGTTAAAAATAGTCAGGGCTGCCGGGCGCGGTGGCGCACACCTGTAATCCAAGCGACTTGGGAGGCTGAGTCAGGAGGATCGTGAGTCCAAAGCCAGCCTCAGCAACTTAGCGAGGCCCTAAGCAACTCAGTGAGACCCTGTCTCTAAATAAAATACAAAATAGGGCTGGGGATGTGGCTCAGTGACCCAGTGTCCCTGAGTTCAATCCCTGGCTCCAAAAAAAAAAAAAAAAAAAAAAAAAAAAAGGGTCTGAGAGTGCTTGCCTTGCATGCACAAGGCCCTGGGTTCAATCTCCAGCACTGCAAAAAAAAAAAAAAGTTCCACTTAAGCCAGGTGTGGTGATACACGCCTATGATCCCAGTGACTCAGAAGGCTGAGACATGAGGATTACAAGTTCAAAGCCAGTCTCAGCAACTTGGCGAGACCCTGTCTCTAAATAAAAAAGGGCTAGGGATGTGGCTCAATGGCTAAGTGCCCCTGGGTTCAATTGCCAGTAACCCCCCCGCTCCAAACACTTAAAGTCACACTTAAATTCTTTATTCCATTTTTTTTCTGTACTAGGAATAGAACTCTGGATCATGTGCATGCTAAGACTCTACCACTGAGTTACATACCAGCCATTTTATTTTGAGACAGGCTGGGCTCAAACTTGTGATCCTTCTGCCTCAGCCTCACGGGTGACTGGGATTATAGGCATGTGCCACCGTATCAACTTCCTATTTTCTACATACAAACGTGTAGTAGAAATATCTTCCACAAACAATTTCCGAGGGTTTCATTAAGAGTGAGGTCATAGGCATAAAGTTTGAAGGCATTTACCTAGAGTCTTTTACAAAATGTAACAGAAGTGGCATAATTATTTTCAGGCTCTTACATATGCCATGCTTCTATCAATATGGCTCATGTCTACTTTTAAACTCTGCCAAAAACACTGAAAGGCAATTTAAATTCCATGTTTAAATGTTCTACGACAATTCCAACAACTCTTCAGCATTGACAGTAGGCTTTGCTAATGTCAGAAATAAGTCTCTAGGGCTGGGATTGTAGCTCAGTGGCAGAGCACTTGCCTGGCATGTGTGAGGCACCAAGTTCAATCCTCAGCACCACATAAAAATTAATTAATTAAAGGTATTGTGTCCATCTACAACTAAAAAATATTTAAAAAGAAAGAAAAAGAAACAAGTCTCCAATAAGGCACATCTGCACAGACAAAGCAGTCATGAGTGCTTCTAGATTATCTCAGAAAGATGTTCAATACTCATGTAGAACTGAGAATGTTTCATCCATTTCAAAACATCCAAGCCATACCTTTAAGCAATCTTAAAACACTGTATTTTTTAAAGAAAAAATAAAAACTGGGGGCTGGGGATATAGCTCAGTTGGTAGAGTGCTAGCCTTGTAAGCACAAGGCCCTGAGTTCAATCCCCAGCACCACAAAATAAAATAAAATAAAATAAAATAAAAAATAAAAACTGGGAAAAAAACAATGTAGTATTAAATATCATTTAGACCTTAAATAAGTCTTTGTATCAACCTTAACACTAAGCATAGTATCCTTCACCTAGGAGATACTCAATAACTTGTTGATATGATTCATCAAGGCACTAGATAAGTAGTTTTTAAGAATTCATTAAACCAGGCACAGTTTGTAATTCCAGTAGCTTAGGAGGCTGAGTCAGGGGGATCGCGAGTTCAAAGCCAGCCTCAGCAACTTAGCGAGGTCCTAAGCAACTCAGTGAGACCCTGTCTCTAAATAAAATATGAAATAGGGCTGGGGATGTGACTCAGTGGCCGAGTGTCCCTGAGGTCAATCCCCAGTTCCAAAAAAAAAAAAAGTTATCTGGGAAATAGAAGGGAATATGACCTTTCGTTTATACTTTCCTATTAAATATTAAATTATTCTTCGGGGGGGGAATTTAACCCAGGGGTGCCACCAGCTACACCCCCAGCTCTTTTTTATTTTTATTTTCAGACAGGGTCTCCCTAGATTGCCAAGGCTGGCCTTGAACTCACCACCCTCCTGCCTCAGCCTCCCAAGTTGCTGGTATTTCAGGCATGCACCACTGCACTCATCTTTTTTGAAATTTTTGAACCAGGGATTGAACTCAGGGGCACTCAGCCACTGAGCCACATCCCCAGCCCTATTTTGTATTTTATTTAGAGACAGGGTCTCAACGAGTTGCTTGGGGCCTCGCTAAGTTGCAGAGGCTGGCTTTGAACTTGCAATCCTCTTGCCTCAGCCTCCTGAGTCTCGGAGATTACAAGCGTGCGCCACCAGGCCCAGCTTGTACTCATCTTAAAAAACATTTTGAAAAAGACACTTGATTATTTTTAATGTATAATGAATAAATAAAAGCTCCTAATAAAGCTTCAAATCTGTCTCTTTTTTTAATCTTTGTCTCTTTTCTTGTGTGTAGATGGACACAATACCTTTATTTATTTATTTTTATGTGGTGCTACGTATCAAACCCAGTGCCTCATAATGTGCTAAGCAATCGCTTTACCACTCAGCCACAACTCCAGCTCATCAAATCTTTGCCTCTTAACCGTACTTTTCAAAGGCAATCATTTTATAGAGGTTGATACATTAAAAACAAAACAAAACAAAAGCTTGACTAGAGCTAAAAACTGACAAAGAAATGGATTTAAAAGAAAACTCACTGAAAAACTATAATTTGATTGCACTAGTCATCGTAATGTAGTCTGGAAAGTAATCTAAGTAAAAAGTAAGCGCATAGCACATTACTTTTATTTGGGTACAAAGAAAAGCCAGATATAACGAGAAATCTGAGCAGCAAGATCAGTTTTAGGGTTAATCTGTGTATTCATAAAGAAAAGTCGAAACATGTTTCTGGCTTCTCATCATGTGTACTACATGAAGTCTATGTAGCAGCCCTAGAAAATGGGAGGAGGCTACACTGCCTACACTAGAAAGAATCTTAATATGAAACAAGTTTGCTACAGGAAGCTTTGCAGTCTGATTTTTTTGTGTGTGCTAACAAAATAGGTCACAAAATGTTTGCTGACTAACATCTAGAACAATACTGTATTATTTTTGCTTCTTATGACTTTTCTGATTAAAAAACTAATATATGCTTATAAAGACATCCACCATAGGAAGTGAAAGCTGTCCTCAATCTCAGTATCCACAAATGTATTGTAGTACATGTGAGTACACGTGAGAGTAAACATTTTATTACCTCATTCCACCTTTTTCTCAAAAGCCCTTTAAAACCTCCTGGCTTTAAAGCTCAACAATTGCAGCAAAAACTAAAGAAATCCTAGATCATGCGTCTTCCCATCTTTTTTCAGGCATGAGTTAGGATGGATGATCTAGAAAAGATTCATTTAGTTCAAAGAAAGACAACTGAATTAAAAATCTAGCATATCTATGAATACATGCCAAATTTCTCCAGTATCATAATTACTTAGCAATTTAACCTGTCATACCTATAAAAGCAAATTAATCACCTGAAAGACTAGCCCAAAATATAATGTGCCTCAGATGTCAAGCATCTTAGATGCAAAAGATGTTTAACCATTTCACAAATCTGATTACTACAGTCATATAAAACACTGTCATATCTTGAAATAATGTTCTATTGTTAAGGGACACTGAAGTATGAAGCAAACATCAGCCGTACTATTAAATATTCTGGCTAGGGATAATGGGCAATTCTCATTTAACTTTAAGTAGGTAACCATTTTTAGTCCTTTTGGACAATACGGCAACATGTATCAAAAGCCCACCTTGAGATTATGAACTAAATCATTAGAAACAAGGAAAATATCTAGCAATAGGGAAATATGTAGGTCACTTGTAGAATATTACCTATATGTATTATATCACTATTAACCATAGCAAAACTAATGTGGAAAATGGCAACATACTATAGTATTTTAAGTCCACTCATTATAGAATAAAAATGTGTGCAGCAATAAAACTTAGATCTGAAATACTAAAAATAATGGAGTGAAACGATTTACGCAGAATTGAGTTTCCCATCTTTTTCTATTAATGTGTCAAAGCAAATGTTAAAGTGAAATGGAGATATTGCTAATAATCTGAATGTATTATTGCCTCCTCACATTCCTTTTGAAATTATTTATAGCTATCTATAAAAATACAATCTATGAAATGACACAAGAGACATGAAAGACGGATATTCCCCAAAATGCATATTCTTTCTTGTTCAATGAATCTTTTTTTTTTTTTTTTTTTAACCAGGGTTTGAACCCAGGGACACTCAGCCACTGAGCCACATCCCCAGCCCTATTTTGTATTTTATTTAGAGACAGGGTCTCACTGAGTTGCTTAGGGCCTCGCTAAGTTGCTGAGGCTGGCTTTGAACTCGCAATCCTCCTGACTCAGCCTCCCAAATCGCTTGGATTAGGAGTGCGCCACCACACCCGGCTTGTTCAATGAATCTTAATTTCAAGGTCCAAACTGCACTTCCTCTCACTTTGTAACTACACCAATGATTTTTGCATTTTTTCAGAAAGAAATGTTTACAAAAAGCTTTTGCCATTTTGCTAAACCTAGATATTAAAAGCCCAATGCTGGGCTGGGGTTGTGGTTCAATGGTAGTGTGCTCACCTAGCATACACAAGGCCCTGGGTTTGATTCTCAGCACCACATAAAAATAAAATAAAGGTACTGGGTCCACCTACAACTACACACACACACACATTTTTTTTTTTTTAAAGCCCACTGTTAAACTAAACAATCAATTAGTTGGGGGGCTGGGGATGTAGCTCTAGGGCACAGCACTTGCCTAGCTAGCATGAGTGATGCCCTGGATTCAATCCCTAGTATAGACAAAAAAAAAAAAAAAAGTTGAAAACAAAAACCATTGTTAAGGTAAGGTAGAAAACTTACAAAATTTTACTGTTAATAAGCAGTACCTGTTTTGATAAAATTGTTAGGACAGAAAATACAGGAATTGCTGAACTGCCCCTAGATATGAAACCAAGGTAAACTTTAAGCTTTCCTGCAAAGTGAAAGTGAAGAAGCAAACATACTGAAGCATTATTTATAGCATTCTTAAAATGTTAAAGAGCTGTTCAGAGGAAACGTGCTATTTCTCAACCTTGAAACCTGAGAGAATGTTCTCCCAGGGGTCCTCAATGAGCTCACTTATAGATAATAAAGAGCCCTTCATGTCCTCACAGTAAACACCACGAGGAGCTTTCTCAAGGCTGTTTTTAAGCTGGCCAACAGCATAATCCCCAAGCTCCACTCAGACAAAAAATTTACAAAAGAGGCCCCCCACAGGACTCTGAGTAGATGTGTATCTCTCTGCCTTTAGGTTTAATCCTGAGTGATTTACAAATGTGTTAAGAATGGAGAAGACTCATCTTTCAGACACTCCTCCATTAATACTGAACTTTCTACTGAGCTCTGGGACGGGATTGTTGTGGTTGCTGTTTGGCACTGGGGATTGAACCCAGGGGGTACTCTGCCCCTCAGCTATATTTACTTTTTTCAGAAAAGGTGTTGCTAAATTGCTGAGGCTGGCTTTGAACATGCAAACCTCCTGCCTTAGCCTCCTGAGTTGCTGTGATTACAGGAATGTGCCCCTATCACTGGTTGGGAGAGGGTTTAAACAGTCCTGAACTTGAAGTAATAGCAGACAAGCCCTTGCCAGTTTTATGGGCAGAGTCATGGGACTTAATTTGACTGACCATCTCTTATCAAAGTTGTGCACCTGAGATTTTTTTTTTTATTTTATTTTTTGCGGTGCTAGGGATTGAACCCAGGGCCTTGTGCTTGCGAAGCAAACACTCTACCAACTGAACTATATCCCCAGCCCTAGAGTTGTGCACTTGAATAACAATAAAAATAACAGTAGCTGGCAATTACTCTCTACTTTATGCTAGTCATTGCTTTAAACACACTGACATATTAGCTCTTTTAATCTTCACTATGACCCTCGAGAGGTAGGTGTTATTGCTCCCTTTTACAGATGGAAGGACCAAAACACAAAGATGTTAACTGCCCAAGATCACTGTTTTAATCGGCTTTTTTTTTTGCTGCTAAGACCAAAAGACCCAACATGAACAGAATTAGAGGAGGAAAAGTTTATTTTGGGGCTCACAATTTCAGAGGTCTCAGTCCACAGACAGCCAGTTCCACTCCTTGGGATGCAAGGTGAGGCAGAACATCATGGTGGAAAGTTGTGTCTGAGGAAAGCAGCTAGGAACATGGCACCCAAAAGCAGAAAGGGAAATCTCTGCTCAACAAGGACAACACATAAACCTCAAAGGCAGGCCCCCAGTGACCTTCCTCCTTCAGCCACCCTACCTGCCTACAGTTGGAGGTTTTGGGGGACTTCTCACATCTAAGCCATAACAATCACAATGTCATATCTGCCAGAAGAGCTGGGACTTGGAGCATAGCCAGGCAGGAGCCTGTCTCTTTACCGTATGACCACAGGGGTCTGTCACTCCAAAGTCCAGAGGTGGCAAAATTAAGGAAGTACCTGCCAAAAGGTCCAAGATCTTCCTCAAAAAGTCACTTTCTAAAGGTCTCAAAATTTTATGATACTGAGCATGACCACAGTGAACTTCAGCCTAAAAGATTTAAATAAAGGGGTTGGGTTGTGGCTCAGTGGTAGAGCACATGTCTAGCATGTGTGAGGCACTGGGTTCAATTCTCAGCACTGCAGATAAATAAATGAATAAAATAAAGGTTCATCAACAACTAAATATATACAGAGATATATAGATATATATAAACTAAAAAAAAAAAAAAAAGAAAAAGATTTCAGTTGGGCACAGTGGTACACACCTGTAATCGCAGCAGCTTGGGAGGCTGAGGCAGGAAGATCAAGAGTTCAAAGCCAGCCTCAGCAACAGCAAGGCACTAAGCAACTCAGTGAGACCCTGTCTCTAAATAAAATACAAAATTGGGCTGGGGATGTGGCTCAGTAGTCGAGTGCCCTGAGTTCAATCCCCAGTACCCCAAAACAAAGGAAAGAAACAAAACAACCTCTGAGCAGAGCTCTTCAGGTAAACTTGGTGTAAAATATTAACTATTTACTTTTTGAATATAACTACTGTTTTAAGAAAACTGAAACTTGTGCTTAAAAATAATGTAATAAGACAGATGTGGTGATGCACAACTGTAATTTCAGCTATTAGGGAGACTGAGGCAGGAGTATTGCAAATTCAAGGCTAGTCTGGGCAACTTAGGGGGATCCTATTCAAAAATAAAATAAAAAGGGGCCTAGGGTTGTAGCTCAGTGGTAGACTGCTTGCCAACAACTACTTTCTGGGGAACCATTCGGGAAAAAAAGTCCTTGTATATAATAAGCAAAGATAAAAAGAATGGGCTCTTTTTCTTATTTGACCTATTTGTATATAGAAAGGCTCTAAAGAGGGTAGTGATTAAGAACATGTAATCCGAACTCCAATCAATTTCAGTTCTAACCCATGGACTTGGGCAAATTATTTAACCTAAACCTCAGATTCCTTACCAGTAAAGGGGATAATAGCACCTGCTTTTAGAGGGCTACTGTGAGGATTAAAAGTAAGTGCAAGTAAAATATTCAGCTTAATGCAAGGGTTGAGTAAGCATTCAACGCATTAGTTATATTATTATTTATTAAAAGAGGAACCATTTAAATATTCCCTATACAAGTATGGACATTATTCTGTGTTGACAGAGATTTACATTGACATTGCCTCCTTCACAGTATTTCATTTAATAGGTTCTGGAACCTACTTAAGTAAATTACTGATAGAGGTTTAGTTTTGTTTTTGCTAATAAGGTAATTCTAGCCAAAGATGCCCTCTTTTACACATTTCAACATTTCTGAAATGCATCCTACAATTGACAGAATAATTGGCAGAAAATATTTTCTCTAGGTGGCACACAGATTCACTGAAATAAACATTTTTATGTCTCCCTTTTTAAAACTTGGCTGACAATTTCTTAAGAATAAATTCTTTAAAAAATATAATTGTTAGATTGCTCTATGTTCTGGTATATGTCCCCCAGTCGCCACTGGGAAGGATTGTATTGGTACAGACCTTCAAAAACATGGGGAGGTGTTATCCATTTCCTCACACCCTAGTCAATAGAGGATGAGGCCCATCTTTTTTTTTTTTTTTTTTTTTTTTGGTACTGGGGATTGAACCCAGGGACACTCGGCCTCTGAGCCACATCCCCAGCCCTATTTTGTATTTTTTTATTTAGAGACAGAGTCTCACTGAGTTGCTTAGGGCCTCACTGAGTTGCTTAGGGCCTAAGTTGCTGAGGCTGGCTTTGAACTCGTGATCCTCCTGTCTCAGCCTCCCAAGTGCTGGGATTATAGGTGTGCGCCACCGCGTCTGGTGAGGTCCAGCTTTATCAACTTTGCTAATCTCACACATAAAATGACTTCCTTTTATTTGCATTTCTTTTACCAGTGAAAGAAACTTAATTTAGGCAAGAAGTTCAATAAGTCACTCAGTAGAAGCAATGCCTGAGAGATGAACAAAGCAGACCACTGCTAGCCTGCATTTCTGGTACTCATGCCCGACAGCTGAGAGGAGGAGGGATGCATTACAGAAGGTGTGCCACAGTCAGATCTAAGGTCAAAACCTGGCTTTGCCCATGTTGCTGCGTAACCCTGAATGAGTCTTCACCTCTGAGCATGTTCCTGCACCCATAGGATGGAGCTAACAGTGCCTTTCAAGCCCAAGAAGACTAGGAGGGGCTGGGATTCGGGCTCAGTGGTAGAGTGCTTGCCTAGCACAGATGAGGCACTGGGTTCAATCCCCAGTACCACATAAATAAATAAAATAAAGGAATTGTGTCCATCTGCTAAACTAAAATATTACTAGGAATCCATTATGCACACAGAACACTTTTTTATCATCAGCTAAAGACCTGAGGCTTCATGTGAACCTAGAGGAACCTTCTAGTGAACCTAGTAAATATAAATATTCCACGTGAACTTCAACCTATGCTTTATGGTGGTAAAATGGAAAAGACCCCAAAGTAATATTGTATTTTCTTATTCATTTATTCCTCCAAAAAAAGGGAAGACTGATTGTCAGTCCCCTCAAGAATCTTATACAGGAACTGAAAGCACATTCTCAGCACCTATTTGGAAGCAGTCCGTTCCACTGATAAAATGAATATAATAAAAGAAAAATTTATTTGCTTTGAGAGAACTCTAAACAACAAACTATTCATTCTGAAAAACATCTCTGCTCTTCTTTCTTTCTTTCTTTCTTTCTTTCTGGTACTAGAGATTGAACCCAGAGGCACTTTTACCACTGAGTCACATCCCCAGACCTTTTTATTTTTTGAGAAGGGTTTCTCTAAGTTGCTGAAGCTGGCCTTGAACTTGTGGTACTCCTGCCTCGATCTCCTGAGTCCATGAAATTACAGGCCTGCGCCAACGTGCCCAGCTCTAGTTCTTATTTCTTTAGGTTGGATGATTCAAATACTTGAAGTGAGACTTGTACCCTGAAGTTCAGCAATTAGAGCCTGGATGAAAACTGCGGCTAACCAAACCAGGGCTTGGTTCTCAAGGATCACAATCAATGGCCATTCTTTTTTTCTTTTTTTTTTTGGTGGGGAAGGTACTAGGGATTGAACCTAGGGGTGCTTAACCACTGAGCCACATCCCAGTCCTTTTTAAAATTTTTCATTTTGAGACAGGGTCTTGCTAAGTTGCTGAGGCTGGCTTTGAACTTGCAATTCTGCCTCAGCCTCCCAAGCTGCTGGGATTACAGGTGCATACAGCCACATTTGGCTTCAGTTGTCATTAATTCAATTACACAGGAGACTTGTGCAAATGCCACTAGGTGACAGGCAGAAATACCATGATTTTTCCTTTCAGCATCTCTGGAACCACTCCCCTCCTAGCTCACACCCTTATTACTGCAGCCTTCCAAGCTCAGGGCTCTGGGCTGCCCTTTCTGCAATCCATTATGCATACAGGACACTTTTTTGTCATCAGCTAAAGACCTGAGGCTTCTTAAGGACCAGACCAAACTCTTACTGGGTTTTTCTTATCTGGCTCTGATTCTACCTTCTTTTCTAATATGTCACCATCTAGACCCTTATTCTCTCCTTCCTATCTCAATCACAACATGCAACTTCCCCCACAAACAACTCCCTGCTAAATGTCCTTCGTTCTCTTCACCCCATCCTTTTCAACTCATAAGGTAGAGTTTGAATCCCAACCCTTGTACACATCTTCATCTGATGTCGCTTTTACCATTTCTTGCTTTCTTGAACTACTCTAGCAGTTAGTGTGCAACACAACTCCATGATTCCACCAAACACCAGTTCACTATTGAGAATTAATAGCTTTTTTTTTTTTTTTTTTTTTTGGCGGTGCTGGGGATTGAACCCAGGGCCTTGTGCTTGCAAGGCAAGCACTCTACCAACTGAGCTATGTCCCCAGCCCACAGCTATGTGATCTTGAACAGATCATTTAACCTCTATGAACCATCATTTCTTCATCTGTAAAATAATAAAAAGTTTAAGTTACGAGGTTTTAAAAGATCTTTTCCCTGTTCTACAAATCTTGTAAGTTAATATACTACCTTGTACTGTTTCATGTATTAATTTCACTCATTACTCTTATAAGATTTTAGAACTGCTGAAGGAAGAAAGTACATCTTAATTTCTTCCCCAATTCTCAAAGCAACTGCTCCCAGGATCTAGCTCAAGGAGATGCTCAGTAAGTATGACACTGAAATAGGCCGAGCAGCACCTGCAAAGAGAACACACAGAGAGCCCAAAGTGAACGTGAGACCTATTTCTCAAGCAGTTCAGAAAGCCAGTAATGGTAGTGAGTGACAGCCAGAGAAGGCACGAAGAGATCTGGGCAGGGCTGGATCTCCTCCAGAGCTGAAGAAAGCAGGCAGCTAGCTCTAGGCTGGAATGAGCACATATCCGAAAATTTAAAATGGCCTTCTGATTCCTATACAGCACTGTCTGAAGCAGGAAACATTTGACCCTACACAGCAATTGTAATTCTGAGGTAAACTCAGGCAGTTTCATGTGACCTACTGCAGACTATTCAGGAGTTTTTGTTTGTTTTGGTGCTTGGAATTGAACCCAGGGCCTTGCACATGTTAGGCAAGAGTTCTACCACTAAGCAACATTAGCTCCTTACTCAGGAGTCTTGTCAGCAGAGAACCTCAGAAACAATCACAAGCCTGCACTACTACAATGGGGAAGCTTAAGTGCATCTCAGCCTTGCAAGACCTGAAGCAAGAGAAAAGCAAGTGCTTCCATTTTTAAGGCTCGCTGCTCTCCCCTTCCCAAGAAAAATGCAAGCTTATTTAAGGGGGAAAATAACACAGATGTATTAAAGCATTCGGTTCAAATTTAGGCTTCCAGTAAAATGCTTCTCTTTTCTCAGGGCAGCAAGTCAATGTGCAGATACAAAGCAAAGAGATCTGTGGAATAGAAGTCAACCTTAACGCAAACTTAACCAGGAACTCCAAGATAGTGTGAGAATGTAATCCTGAACTCTACAATCAGAGGCACAGGACAAAGCTTCTGTCAATTTCATTATCTCAAAATGAACTACATTCAACTCACATATACATGTCTTCTTTGTCAAGAGAGGGCAAATACAGCCCTATTTCAATCCACATTAAACTGGTCAATGTTATTCTAGTCACTTTTAAACATATTTTGGCTCACAACTAGCATCCTAAAAGGAGTTCCCAAATGACATCAAAGCCAATCAAATGAAGCCAGTTTATTCTTTGAAGAATCAAATGAGGAAAACTGTTGTTTTGGTGCTTTACTAACCTCACTTACAATAAAGCATGTTCCTCCTCTTCACTCAGCTGTTCCACAGTTATGAGACAAAGGGTAACTAATGCATGGATACTTTTTTCTTTTTTTTTTTTTGAGTAAAGTCACAAGATTACTAACAAACAGATAATGGCCACTATTCAAAAGCAACAATGGCATTATCACTTCATATCCCAGTTATCTACCAAATTGGAAAGAACCAAGTATATGTATTTTAGTAAACAGAAGCACACTGAATCACTTTCCTCCCCATCATAAAAGTTTCTGGCCAGGTGAGTGGTCACACCTGTAATACCAGCTACTCAGGAGGGTGAGTCCTCAGGCTCACAAGTTGCCTCAGCAACTTAGTAAGACCCTCAGCAATTTAGTGAGACCCTATCTTAAAAAAAACAAAAAAGTTTCTGGAAGGAAAAATTTAAGGTGAAAAACTTATAACTGCTTATGGTCTAAGTCTAGAACAAATTTCAGAGACAATAATCAGGGAACATTATTGTCCAAAAAGACCTCAAGTCCCTGTGTTTTGTTGATTTAGTGTCAAATATGCAATGGGAAAGACAGAGAAAAATATAAACCATCAGCCTTCCAGTAAGTTCAAGTTTCCAGGGTAAGCTTAATGGAGAAATCTGTGTATTTTTTAAAAAAGGGCTCAAAAAAGCCTATAGCAAAAAGCCGGGCATGGTGGTGCATGCCTGTAATCCAAGCGACTTGGGAGGCTGAGTCAGGAGGATCGCAAGTTCAAAGCCAGCCTCAGAGACTTAGCGAGGCCCTAAGCAGCTCAGTGAGACCCTGTCTCTAAATAAAATACAAAATAGGGCTGGGGATGTGACTCAGTCTCCGAGTATCCCTGAGTTCAATCCCTGGTTCAAAACAAACAAACAAACAAACAAAAAAGCCTATAGCTTTGTACAGGCTACAAATGTGTGCACTTTAGTCTTATTTTATCACAAATGGGTTATCAGCTGAAAACAGTAATCACCCACAAAAACATCAAATTATCTCTGTACACCAATGACATGGAGTGATGTCATCAAGGTGCCTTTGCTCTGCTTCCAGCTCTCTAAGAAAACAAGCAGAAGGTCTCATCCTGTAGGTGTTCTGACAAACAGTGTGGACTTTAAGAACACCCTAAAGAGCTACATGTCAAAACAAAGCTTTCTTCTCCCTTCAGGGCTTTCTGGTATCTCTTCTATGAAGTCTAACCTACATTTCTAACATTAGGAAACTGCTGTACAGGCAACTTCAGAGTAGAATTCCAGGCCTTAGGCACTGGGGGTAAAATAGAAACTATCAATAGGCCCACATAAGGCAAAATCATGAGTCCTCCTATGCAGCTTTTTCTGTAAATCTCATTTTCACTTACTTCCTCTATAAATTCTAAGAATTTCAGGGGTAGCAAACAAACAGCTAGCAAATTCTGACAATCAGACTAAGGCTTAGAGGAAAGAATGTCACCACTTGAGATACAGCGAACATTCACACATTAAACTTCAGCTTTTCTCATTTAAAGTCGACAAACTCTGACAACACTCACCTCTGTAAAGACACATTACATATCCAAAAGGGCAAACTGCTCCAGTCAATTGGGTAAACAACATAATTAGCATGTGTCAGGTGGGGAGCAAATGCTCATGTAAATAGTGAGGCTCAAAATAAGCTACAAATGTGAAGCTATTTCGAAACTATCAGCAGATTTCTTTCTGCAATTAGAGTGTAATATGAGGTAACTGCTCCTCAATTTTCTCTTTAAGAAAATCGAAATTTGACTTGTACAACAGCAAGTTGAACCCTATTATATACAACTCCATTAGTTGTTGTTTTTTTTTTTTCCACAAAAAATAAAAATACATGGAGGTTCTTTAATGAGTTATGGCAAATACTTCTAACAACCTCTAAACAAGGAAAATCAATCTCTATTCTACCAGGATATTACAGAATGCAAAACATTTTGGCTATGTAAAATAAGACCGACTTTACAAAACTGCTTTTACAAAGATACTTCAAGTTTAGGTGTTCAAAAATTTTTGATTTTTTATAAACTCTACAGTGTAAATCAATCTACTCATTTCCTTTCTACAATCGTATTACTCTTTTCTTGAAATTTTATTTGTATCAACAAGCAGAACTATTTGAGGTAAGCACACAAAGGCAGTTAAAGACCACACATCACAACAACTCTTAAGTCATATTTAATATTCTACTCAGCATCCACTGCAAGCTATCCTGATCAGACCTACTGGTGTATGTTAAAAGTGTGCAATGAAAGAACAAGCACAGCTTCTTTGTGTGTTATCAGGACGAAGGTAGCTGAGCACAAGGAGAGGCGACCTCAGCATCGTGCTTGGCATCAACACTTACCTTGAGGATGTCCCCCCTTTTGAAGCTCAGCTCATCGTCTGCAGTGGCTTTGAAGTCATATTTGGCGATGGCTTCCATTCTGAGCGCTGCTCAGTGCTCAGCAGCCTGAAGCAGGGGGGAAGGGAGTCTTCCCTGCTGAAGCAACCCAGCCCTCTGGGCTCAGCCTCGCCTCTCCTCCGGTACTACTCCCGCACGCTGGGAAGCACAATGCCACCCTGAATCAGAAGAGGAACGAGTGAGAAGTGGCCAGAATGGTCGGCAGCCCCGCCCTGCCAATCGACCTGCTGTCCCAGCCCCCACGCCCCCTGGCTCGAAAGGTTCAGCCCTCCTCCTCTCTTCCAGGCAATAGCCCTGCTCTCCTCCTTCCTCTTTTCAGCCTCAGCCCCAGGCAACTGACAAGCCTAGTGGCCAATGGCGGCAGTTGCTTGCACTATTCCAGAACACACTTCCTCTTCCTTCCCCCTGGGTGTGCGAGCTGTGCAGAAACCGTGCAGAAACCAGCTGGAGTCCTGTTCAGTCTCTGCCTTTCCTCTCGCACCCCTCACACCTCTCTTTGGCACCTCATGGAGTCCACTGAAAGAAAGGCCCCACCCTGGGGACAGCACCTCACTCTTCTTGGTTAATTAGGCCTATTTCCCTCCTTTCTCGCCAGCCCTTCAAGGCTTCCTGGGAACACCAGCTCTCCTACTCCACAGTCAAAAGCAAGCCATGCAGGCTGTAGTCGAGCTGCTTTAGTCTCTTCATGAAATTAACTCTTGGTCTGCTCTCAAGAAAGTGAGAGAAAGTGAAACTAGAAATCCTTTTTAGTTCCAATTAATACCAAGAGTACTGGTGGCCTTTCCCCACCACACACGAACTGATCAGCAAGCTCAGGCCACCAGGAAAAGAAACTCCAGAGCTCTTTCTTGGGAGAGATCTGTCCTTGTATAAGGCTCCTTTTCCCTTGAAGATCCCCAGGACTGTGGGGGTCCCCACCAGTCTGAACTAGATGACCAAGGTTCAGCATTCCAGAAGTAGCCTCCAATTTACTTCTAATTAGCCTAAGGAGCAGAACTAAAGTCCTAATCTACATTTGAAAGGAATCTTTTTTGTGTGTGCATGGGGATTGGTTACTGAAGACTCTGCCACTAAGCTATGACAGGGTCTCACTAAATTGCCCAGACAGACTGGCTTCAAACTTATGATCCTCCCACCTCAGCTGGGATTACAGGTTTGCACTCCACGCCAAGCACACAGAATTCCTTTTTTAAAAATTGAGCTTCCAAGTATCTAATGTGGGGAGATAAAGTATGGGGCCTGTGTTAGAAGGTCACACTGAAGGCCCACACAATTTACCTGAGCACAGCTTTTCTCAGAGCTAGAAGAGTACTAAACAGAGGCAACTGCACTCTGCAGGTGGAGGATTCTGTCAGAACCTCTAGGTAGTGCATGGGTGAAGGTGACCTGGGGTCAGTGCAACGTAAAGTCACTCTTCAGTGAAGAGTCTCCCACCAAGTAAAGGAACACAACCTTAACCTTTGCATACTTCAAGGCAAACGGAGTCCCATTTGCTCAGCCACTGTTTTCATACACACAAACAAAAGCAGAGAACAACAAGGGCACTGGCAGAATGTAGACTGATTATTTACAGTGGCACCTTTCTGCTAGATAATTACCATTTAGAAGCCTATTTGAGGGGTAGAAGAGATTATTATTCTTTTGTTCTAAAGCTAATGATTGGGACATTAATCAAGTATAGCTGCAAATGGACTAAGCAGGAAACCAGATGGGAATATTCAGATCAGACTGAATGAGTCTTTCCAAGGAGGATAGAAATCACCTGGTAAAATGTCTTTCAGATTAATTCTGAAAGCCAAACATTTTGCTGCAGGTAACTAATAAACCAAACCAATACCTTCCAGGTCATACCTAAGATATTCTATGTGGTGCTGGCTCTAAAAGAAGAAATTAAAGAAAAAGTTACGGCAAACATATAAATACTTTAAAAATATAAAGAAGTATCTGAGTATTTATGTTTGTGTCTCTAAATACCCTTCACTTATACTCTGTATTTTTATCAAACTAGTCCATATATATAATTTTAAAAGTCAGAGTATATCTTCCATTGCGTATTTATTTTAACCAATCCTCAGGACTAATTGTTGAGCCTATATGCATCAATGATGGAAAGGAGAAGAATGGAACTAATCTGAAAAAATAAGGACTTTCACTTTTGAAAAACAGAAATCACACAAACTCAAAACACTGCCACTGTCAAGGTACCATGTAATATAGGGCATAAACTTTTACCTGCATCACAGCTGAATAGCACTAGCATAAAAAACAAGAGCTTACAACACCCACTACTGAACTCATCTGCCACAGGTTATTGCGTGAAAACTTTAACACTCCTCAAAATTATAACTATTCAAATAATCACCCAAATAAATTGCTTTGTGAAAGTTTCACAGAAAATTAATACTTCCAAAGTTGTGCCAAATAAAATTTAGCATTGCATTAACAAAACTTGGAAAGGTCAGCTTATTAGGCTATCCACAGGAAAGGAATTTTATATTTGTTTCAGTTGTTGATGGACCTTTATTTATTTATATGTGGTACTGAGAATCAAACCCAGTGCCTCACACATGCTGGACAAGTGCTCTACCACTGAGCCTCAACCCCATCCCCAGAAAAGGAATTTTATCCCATACATAACACTAATGTCTGGAAGGAAGAAATCTGAAGGAAGACAATGTTTTAAAAAAATGTCCCCCTTTCTGGGTATGCCAGAGATTGAACCCAAGACATTAAGCATGCATTCCACCAACTCTACCACTGAGTTATCCCTTAGCCCTGCACAAACGATCTGAACAGAGGAGATGCTGCTGTGTTCCCCAGGAAAATGAAGTGGCAATACAGTTAACACTGCTGCCTGATCAGAGCTCTCTGAACTGTTAACACGCATCTCTGCAGCACGTTACACCCAGTGGATCTTTCCCCCTAGTATTAGAGATTGAACTCAGGGCCTCGTACATTTTCATTTTTTATTCTGAGGCACAGTCCTGCAAAGGTTCCCAGGCTGGCCTTGAACTTGCAATCCTCCTGCCTCAGCCTCCCAGGTAGCTGGGATTACAGGTGTGCACCACACAGGCATTCACTGAATTTTAATAAAGTATAGTTTTTTTGTTTTTTGGGGGGTTTTTTTTTGTTTTTGTTTTTTGGTACTGGGGATTGAACCCAGGGGCAGTCGGCCACTGAGCCACATCCCCAGCCCTATTTTGTATTTTATTTAGAGACAGGGTCTCACTGAGTTGCTTAGGGCCTCGCTAAGTTGCTGAGGCTGGCTTTGAACTCGCGATCCTCCTGCCTCAGCCTCCCAGGTGCTGGGATTAGAGGCATGTGCCACCACTCCCAGCTAAAGTATAGTTTTTAAAATAAAGTATAACTTTAATGAAGTATCCCTTTAATTGTTCAAGGGATGTGCACTATATCTGAAAATGTAGTACCCTAAAATGTAAGTATCCTATAAAAAATTTGTCTTTCTTCTATTTATTTTTCTTCTTCCCCAAATTCACAGAAAATATATCACACTGGATCAGTATACTTAGTGTTGAATTTGCATAGTCTATCTAGAGGCAGACTAATTGCCATGCATTTAAGTAATGACCCTGCCAATCATAGCTATAATTTAGGAAAGCCTTTTAAATAAGCCAGTTTTCTGATCTGTAAAATGGGATAATAGCTGCCTTTAAGATTCACTGAGCATTATATAATATATGCAAGGTGCTTTGGTCAGAGCCTGATGTATGACAGTCACTAAACACAAGCTAAAAATGTTACTTTAAAACACATAAAAGGAAATGCAGTGTATTGGGGATAGAGTTCAGTGGTAGAACATTTGCCTAGCTTGTGTAAGGCGCTATCTTTGATCCCCAGTACTACCAAAAACAACAACAAAAGGAAATGTAAATTAACAATGAGGTTTCTTTCATGTACAAATCACCTTTTTTTGTACTGGGTCTTGTACTTAGGGGTGCTCTACCACTGAGCTACATCCTTAAACCTTTTTATTTTAAGAGAGTCTAAGCTAGCCTCAAACTTGTGATTCTCCTGCTCAGCCTCCCCAGTTGCTGGGATCATAGGTTGGTGCCACCACAACTAGATACATATCTAAAGATTTCTATTATCCAGTCTTTATATACTTTGGGTAAACAGACTCTTTACCCTTTCAGATGTTACTCATTCAACACTGACAAGTTACTACTATCTGCCAGATTCAGCTTGGTATATAAAACTATCACAGAGTCCACACTCTAGCTGAGAATTTATTAGCTCAATCTTTTTGGAGAGTAAGTTGGTACTATTAACAATTTCAAAATACATACCCTTGATTAAGCAATTCCACTTCCCTGATTTATTTCACTAAAATAGTGACACAAAACACAATGTGCAAAATACATGCACTTAATCAATATCCATGAATTTACCTACGGGATATCTTTCTATAGACTGGGAAGGCATGTTATCAAGTTTTAAAAAACTGCAGAAAAATTAGTTTATTCCATTTCTGTAAAGCAAAATAATCTCTCCATATATGCTTTAAAAAAGGTAGAAGGCTACTAGGAGTGAGATCACAGAATACTTTTACTTTCTACATGATACACCTCAGTGATATTTTTACACTAAGAATGTATTACTTTTTTTATTAGAACTTTATAATTATACACAGTAGTTGGGTTCATCCTGACAAACTCATACATGCATGGAAATTTATTTTTCAAGATCACCCTCTTTCTCTCCCCTCTCCCATTATCTTTCATTTCTTTCTTTTGTAGTTAGAACACAAACCAAAAAGCTTACTGATGCTCTGCAGTTAGACCTGGATTAACTGTCACCTTACCACATGTAAACTGACGCTGGAGAAATAACCTATGTGTTCTAAGCCCAAGTATTCCTTAACTGGAAAATGGGGATGATACCAGTATGTACCTTATAAAGTCATTTTAGTAATTAAGAAATAAGGTTTGTGCCAGACATGGGAGTGCACGACTATAATCCCAGAGGCTCAGAAGGCTGACCCAGCAACTTATTGAGGCCCTATCTCAGAATAATAAAAATTTTAAAAAAGAAAAAATAAAGCTGGGGGGGGGGGCAGGGGAGAAGCTGTGAAACCAAGAGCTCTTACAGCAGTAAATGACCAAAGATTGACGTTTTCCATGTGATGTCAGTCACTCAAAGGTGCCAGGCTTTCCTAAAGAGACAGAAAATTCAGCCATTCAAAATCATGACACAATCCATGACTGGTGATGAGGGAAAGTCTCAAACTTAAAAGGGGGTGGGGGCTGTAAATGGTTTGGCAGAGTCTCTGGCAAAAAGAGATGTTAACTAACACCATCAGTCTCTTCAAATATTGGTCAACATGTTGTAAGAGTAAATCAAGAACTTCATGTATAACTAATTAGAACAAATTAATAAATTAAAAAATACAATTTTTTTAAAAAGTAAATCTAGAACTTATATCTAGATATGTAGACTCAGAAGGACTTTCTGGTAGGCAAATGAATGGCCCTATTAAGTATAAACTTAGGAGTGGTGAGGTAGTTCAGTGATACAACACTTGTACATTCAAGGTCAAATTCAACTCTCAGCACACACCTCAAAGAAAAGATAACCTTAAAAGTTAAGTCAATCCATATCACAGCTCTAACAGTAATCAAAAACTAAGCACAGGGTCTGGGGTTGCAATTCAGTGGTAGAGCGCTTTCCTAGAATGTGAGGCACTGGGTTGGATTCTCAGTATCGCATATAAATAAATAAAATAAAGGTCCGTCAACAACAACAAAAAATATCTTTTAAAAATTGGTAGTTTAGGGCTAGAGCTGTGGCTCAGTGGTAGAGCACTTGCCTGGCAAGTGTGAGGCCCTGGATTCGATCCTCAGCACCGCATATTAATGAATAAACAAAATAAAAGATCTACTGACAACTAAAAAATATTTTTTAAAAAATTGGTAGTTTAGTGGCCGGGCGTGGTGGCGCACGCCTGTAATCCAAGCGACTTGGGAGGCTGAGTCAGGAGGATCGTGAGTTCAAAGCCAGCCTCAGCAACTTAGCGAGGCCCTAAGCAACTCAGTGAGACCCTGTCTCTAAATAAAATACAAAATAGGGCTGGGGATGTGGCTCAGTGGCCGAGAGTCCCTGAGTTCAATCCCTGGTTCAAAAAAAAAAAAAAAATTGGTAGTTTAAAAATTAAACATATGAATCTAATTACACAGTCAGGAACAAAGGTGTATGACTGTAATCTTAGCTGCTCAGGAAGCTAAGAAAGAGGACTAAAAGTTCAAGGCCAGCCTGGGCAACTTAGCAAGCCCCTGACTCAAAAAAAACAATATAAAACGGTCAAGGGTGTAGCTCAGCGGAATAGCACCCTGAGTTCAATCCCCAGTATGGGGAGGGGAACAACAACCAATCACACCTATAGTCAATTACATTAGGCTGTTCTAAATATTTACTTCAAATATACAGAAAATGTCACTTTAAGTAAAGTCCCACACCAGTTTGTTTATTTTTGTGGCACTAGGGCTTGAACTCTAGGTCTCATGCATGCTAGGCAAGAACTCTACCACTGACTTACACCTCCAGCCCCCAAGTCTTATTATTTTATGACTTCATTCTACAAGTACTGGTTCTTGGACCTTTTGCCCTGAAATCATTCCATTCGAAGACTGATTCACTATGAAGTGCTTGCCGGAGTTCAGCTGAAACCTAATTTTAAAAAGATCCCCAGGTAGCCAGGCACAATGGGGCACACCTATAATTCCAGCAACTTGGGAGGCTGAGGCAGGAGGATCACAGGGGCTCAGGATACAGTGCCCCTGGGTCCAAGCCCCAGTACCTCAGAAAAAAGAAAAAAAAAAAAAAAAAAAAAATCCGGGCTGGAGCTGTGGCTCAGTGGTAGAATGCTTACCTAGCATGTATGAGGCACTGGGTCCAATTCGATCCTCAGCACCACATATAAATAAATAAATAAATAAATAAAATAAAGGTCTATCAACATCTAAAAACAATTGCTTTTCTTTTTTTTTTTGGAACCAGGGATTGAACTCAGGGACACTCGGCCACTGAGCCACATCCCCAGCCCTATTTTGTGTTTTATTTAGAGAAAGGGTCTCACTGAGTTGCTTAGGGCCTCGCGAAATTGCTGAGGGTGGCTTTGAACTCTCGATCCTCCTGACTCAGCCTCCCTAGTCACTTGGATTACAGGCGTGTGCCACCACGCCCAGCTAAAAATTGTTTTTTAAATATATATATCCCCAGGTGATTTTTACGCATTTTTTTGTTTGTTTGTTTTTAGTGTTGAACACCAAACCCAGGGCCTTACATAGACAAGTAAACTACTACTGAGCTACATCCCTAGCTCTTTTTCTTATAAGACACGGTCTCTGTAAATTGCCCAGGCTGGCCTTAACTATGCAATCCTCCTGCCTCAGCATTCTGAGTAGCTGGGATAACAGATGTACACTACCACACCTGGTTTATGTATATGAATTTTAAGAATCACTGTTATACTACAAAGGTACCTTAAACAATTTTTTAAATTTGCATTCTAGAAAATGCACTTTAATATCTTTGAATAAAATTAAAATAATGCATATTCACTTGGCACAACTGGGAAAAAAGCCAACTTTGTCAAATTAAAAAAAAAAAAAAAAAGGATCCCAGTGTTCCAGTGTCATTCAATAATGGTGAGTGTTCCTCTGAATTAAGCAAATAACTAATAAGTTTTCTCAGGAAAGCACGGTGGCTCCCTACCCTGTATTACTTAATTTCTTCCAACTGTACTGCTCTCCTGCTTGATGTAACAATTACAACTGCTGTTCAATACATGCAACGTAACAGGAATTACTGAGAAATTTCTCTAAGTACCATTAACAAGCAGTACTTAAAATCCAGCAATTCTCTCAAATCCAAATAACCAACTGAAAAAGTAAACCACCCCAACTATTTAAATACTTACATTTGTGTCAAAGAAAGCTAATTGTAAGAATTATTTTTTTAATCTCAGGATTAGGAAAATTTTGAACATAGGAAGGGGCAAATAAGGTACTTCTTTCTGTCAAAAACAAATGTGGGGGCTGGGGATATAGCTCAGTTGGTAGAGTGCTTGACTCGCAAGCACTAGGCCCTGGGTTCAATCCCCAGCACCACAAAAAAAGAAAAATTTGGGCCAGATGCAGTGGCACATGCCTATAATTTCAGCAAACTGGAGGCTGAGATAGGAGGCCAGCCTCAAAATTAATGAGACCCTGTCTCAAAATAAAAATAGAAAAGGACTGGGGGCTGGTAGTGGTGGTGAACACCTGTAATCCCAGCAGCTCAGGAGGCTGCAGCAGGAAGATCAAGAGTTCAAAGCCAGCCTCAGCAATGGTGAGGCACTAAGCAACTCAGTGAGATCCTGTCTCTAAATAAAATAAAAAATAGGGCTGGGGCGGTGGCTCAGTAGTCGAGTGCCCCTGAGTTCAATTCCCAGTACTACCACCACCCCACCCCACCAGCTGGGATGTAGCTCAATGGCAAAGTGTCCCTGGGTTCAACTCCCCAACAAACAACAAAACAGCAGGGGCTGAGGTGTAGATCAGTGATAGGAGGTCCTGGGTTGGATCTTGAAACAACAAAAGTCAATTAAAACATGTTGAGAAAGATCCTGAAGTTAAAAAGAAAAAAGCCTGATAAAGAATAAATGCGTACTACTTACTACAAGGAGCAATGTTTAACTAAATCATCAGTGAAGTAACTCTGCTCCCTTAAAATTTTCAAATTATCTTCATTTGATTTTAATATAGGTCTATACTTGATTTTCTTATTTGAACATTAACTACCTCTGCTAAAAGTCAAAAGGAAATCCTGAAAGCCCCAAACTGACCCAATCTTCCTTACTAATACAAGAAAGACAGGAGGAAAGTATAAGCAGGCACAGAAGCACGTTCTTAATGTGAAAAAAAGAAAACACTAAGATACAAATGAGCAAACTACACCTGCGAGGAGGCAACAGTACTGATTGATTACGGGTGAATTTAATCCCAGTTCCCAGGCAGAGAACTGAAGTCTGGCACGGCTCTCTAGCAACCCTTCTGGCTGGCTGAAGGAACACAGTGGACGCTTAAAAAGTGAAGGAATGAAAGCAGGATGGAGGGTATCTCCCGGAGAAAGCAAGCGGAATCTTGAAACGAGGGAGAAAACGAACAGCGCCAAAAGGTCGGAAACTTCGAAAAATTGTGCCTAACAGGGAGAGCAAGGAGGAAGGGGAAGTAGACGAGAAAAAAGCGGGGGGAGGGGGAAAATGACTAGCGTTACAAAAGCAAGTATTTCGTGTCCCCAGTGGGAAGGAGACAGAGGGAAGGCAGTAACGGGAGAAGTACACCGTCAAAGGGGGATAAGAAAGTCAAAATCGCTAAAGTGAATTTCTCTCGTGCTCTCTTTTCCGAGTGTCAAGAGTACCAAAAGACAGACCTCATCTGCACTTCAGCTCTTGTGCAAATTGCACTTTTATAGCATCTGTAGCCAGCCTAGAACACTCTCCAAACAAGCCTTAACTCATCTGGCTTATGATCATGTACGTATAAGGACAGCCTTGGAAATAAGCATTCCCAAAGCCTTCTCGCGCCGAAATCTTTCCTTCGAGCACTCCAAACTGCTGCTCCTTATTTTCTTTGACAAAGATTTTTCAAGTCGTTTAGAAAGGAAAGCGCCAGGCATCTCCTTGGGCTCCTCGCAGCAAACGTTCTAACTCACGGTGGATTTCCGCACAAAATTCAGCCCAAAGAAGCCAGGAGATGGTGACGTGTTGCGGTGCAGGTCGAGGGAGGATCAATCAGCACGTCTGCAGCCTGCACCGAATCCCCCGCCTCCCGGGCTAAGTCAGCCTGACTCAGAACCAGCACCCTCGCCTCTCGGCTGCTCCCGGGCTCCTTCTGCGCAAACCCTCGCGACCCGGGCAAGAGCCTTCCTCGGGAAACCCCGGCCTCTTCCCCGCGGTCCGAGGCTCTGCCCAGAGCCCAGATCCGGAGGGGACCGTCCCCAGGAAGGAAGCGCCCCAAAAGGGGAAACGTGGGGAACGGAGCGCTCCGATTCCGCTCCTCGTCCCGAGCGCCGGCGGCCCTCGGCAGGCTGGGCCCGGTCCGCCCGCTGCGGAGCCGAGAGGAAGAGGCGGCGAGCCGCGCTCCGAGCCGCCACCCTCACTCACCGTGGCGCAGCTGCTCGCTCCGCGCCGGGCCCGCTCCTCCGCAGCGCTGCGCGCGGCCGTCGACCCCGCTGCCTCTCTCCGAGCGCAGCGCCAGCTCCCGCCGCCGTCACTGCTTCAGCCTCGGTCGCCGCCGCCGCCCGGTCGCTGAAGCAGCAGAGCCGCCTCGCTTCCGCTCTTCATCCGGGTCCCGCGAGAACTTCCCCACGCGGCCCCGCCCCTCCCCGCCCCCGCGAGACTTGCCCCAGCGGAAAAGGCCAGAGCGCAAGCGCCCCTCCTCGGCGGGATCTCAGCGCAGCCTCCGCTGGTAGACTTGCAGAGTGCCTGAGCGCATGCGCAGGGCCGCTCCGCCGCAGGTGGCTCCGCCCCAGGTCGCTGTAACTCTCTCTGTGCCACAGCAGGTAAACACCGCTTTGCGCTGAAGGAGTAATACTTTAAACGCTCCGAACATTTTCCCTTCCCTTTCTACCAAACCTAGGCAATGAGAGAGGAAGGAAGAGCCATCCCTAGCGTGGCTTACTCCAAATAGAGAACCAGGTCTTGAATTGTTTGGGAATCCGGTTCATAAGAACTACAGTGTTAGATGCGTTAGTGGATTTGCTCTGTGCCCGTGTGTGTGTGGCGTGCGCGGTAGAAAATGAACCCAGGGTGCTCTACCACTGAGCTACATTCCAGCCCCTTTTTAGAATTTTTATTTTGGGACAGGACCTCGCAGAGTTGCTGAGCCTGGCCTCGAACTTTCTGTCTTCCCGCCTCAGCTTCCTGAGTAGCTGGGATCACTGTGCGCAGCCCCCTGCGCTTGGCTGGATGTGTTCTTTCACTGAAGGAATCATGCGCCTAATATGTGTCAGCACTTTGCTGGATATAGAAGATAAAACGAGAAATAGAAATCGTGACCCTCAAGCAGTCCACAGCATAGAGAAGTAGCAGAAAAAGTAAACAATGTCATAGTACTGTTCTCACTATTTGGGGAATGCCCAGGAAGTTAAAAAGATGGACAGGGTCTTTCGTGTGTTCTCACCAGAAACGCCTTCACAGCAAAGGCGATATGGAGCTGAGTTTTGGAGGATGAGTAGGAGTTGCACAGATAGAGGAGTCGAAATCAGGTATTATCAGGCAAAAAGAATGGCACGTAAGTGCAGAGGAACAGGGGCATGAGAAATCCGTGTTTTGTGCAATGGTAAGTAGTTCAATTCCTATGTGAAGCCTCTGAGTACGGAGGAGTGGCAGAGCATGATGCTTAAGGAAGTAACTTATTTTTCATTCCAAAAGCCTTTCCAATTAAAGGAGTGAACAAAACACCTCTAATGTTAATGTGCTCAGGAAACCAACAAAATATCACTGAGACAAGAATAACCAAAAATATGATTCTGTGTAGACAACAAGCTCATTAAAGTAAGGAAAATGGGGGCTGGGGTTATGGCTTAATGGTAGCTCTCTTGCCTAGCATGTGTGAAGCAGTGGGTTCGATTCTCAGAACTGCATATAAATAAATGAATAAAAGAAAGGTCCATCAACGACTAAAAAAAAATTGTTTAAAGAAATAAGGAAAATGTATTGTTCTTCCACCAAGTATTCAAGATGCTGTACAGGGTAAAAGATGAACTAGACAAAGCCTCTGCTTTCAGAGTTTGTAATCTAGAGTTGCTCAGTCTGGAGGAAAAGAAGTTGGCCCTCAGTGCCACTGAACTACATATATATAGCACCAATGGTGAAGGAGGCAATTACTTGGTACTGAGGTCATAAGGAAGAACATGGTTTGAAAAGCAGCCATAAAAGTGATGGAATCTGCCATTATTTCAGATTGGGTGGAGCCCAGGATTTGGGAGAGGAGTAATGAGAGACATGACCAGGATGCAAAGTAGGTCTCATTTGTCAAGTGATGTGCCACCTGGAAAGTTTTTCTTTTTTTTCTTTTTTTTTTTTTTTTGCAGTGCTGGGGATTGAACCCAGGGCCTTGTGCTTGCAAGGCAAGTACTCTACCAACTGAGCTAGGTCCCCAGCCCTGGAAAGTTTTTAAGCAGATGTTTGATACTAGGTGAAAAACTAGAGGGATCATCTATGGACCACCCAAGGTGTACTAACATCATAGTTCCTCCAGAGGGAAGATATTATCCTACACTTTATACTCAGAAACTGAGGTTTAGAGAGGTTAGTTATTTACCCAAGGAAACCAAAATAAAATTAGATCCAAGATTTGAATCCAAGTTTGTCTTGTTTTAAAATCATTTTACTCTAGAACAGTGGCCGGAAGGAGTATCAGGGAAAGACATGCAGAGTCCAGTTGCAGTTCCTTGTTTTGAGTGGGTTTAGGTATTGGGGAAAACAACTTGTCACTCAAGAGGATTAGCTTGGGAACCCAAAGAATAATGTAGAATACTTAACCATTGAGACCACTGACCTAGGGCTGGGGTTGTAGCTCAGTGGTAGAGTGCCTGCCTAGCATGTGTGAGGCACTGGGTTTGTTTCTCAGCACCACATATAAATAAATAAATAAATAAATAGGTCCATCAACAACTAGAAAATATCAAATAGTAAATATCTATCAATAACTGGAAATATATATGTGTGTGTATATATATACATATACACACACACCAATGACCTTCCAGAAATTCCAGTCATCTTTTTTCTGGTCAGATCTTGTCCATAAAGGTCTAGGGAACACACTATTCATCACCATTGTGATTGTGTTCAGCCATTGGCATCCTGGTTCCATGTATTGATTTAGGGGGGCAGGGATCACGAAGTCCCTGTGAATCCACAGGTGAGGCAGCTTCACTGTGCAGACCTAGAGTCCAGATACTTGCATAACTCAAGTTGTGTTTATGTATTTATTTAAAATAGAAGAATCATGGCTCTCATTTTCACTTAAGCACTAGCTCCTCTTTTGTACAACCAAATATTTGCAATGATGTTGTATGTCGCACATTCTTCTGCAGAATAATGAAACAACACACAGAGAAAGAGGGAATACAAAGAAAAGAGCAGTAGTGAGGCAGGGGGGGCGGGTGGCCGGGAACAGGAAGGGGCCATGTGAAGACTTGATGGTGACCCAGTTTGGGAAATGTAAAGTTCAACACTTCAGGGGACAGACAGGTGACAATATCCAGTATGCTGTTAAAAAGCTCAGTGCATTCCTTCATTCTCTCCACCAACACTTACTGAGCATCTGTTCTGCATGTACAGAACAGCCCTTCCCAGAGTTTGCAGCTGAAAGCAAAAGCCAAACCTCTGAGAATACAATGGGTGGTACTGGTTTTGGGAGCACATAGCAAGAGCACACCTCTTCCAGGATAAAGAAGAAGAGGAAGTGAGTTTTAGCTTGAGACCATGGTTAGCCTGAGAAGAAGGGAGTATTCCAGGAGAAAGAAGAATGTGGCATGAGAGTGAAACAGTTTGAGAAGCTCTTGGGACTTGATTTTATGGGATACTAAAGCAGGGTTGGGCCGCAGTTAGATTTTCATCTTCAAAATATTTTATCACTGTGGCTGCAAAGTGAAAAATTGATTGGAACTAAGATACTTATCATCTACAAGATAATGTGTCAAGTCCATTGTAAGGCCCTTAAAGATCAGCCCCTGCCTGCCAGCTCTACCCTCTCAGCCCCAGCTGACACAAACTCCACCAATACTAAACCACTTGTGGTTTCCGGAAGGTGCCATGATCTTTTGAATGTCCCTATCTTTGCACATGCAATTTCCTCTCTGAGTTGGCCTTCCCCCCTATATTTAGGTCTTCGCATTAGTATTAGGACTTCTTCAAAATGTCTGTTATAACCTCCAAACACACTGCATCTTCATTTGCTTGATGTCCCCCAACGGTCCACCCCTCTGCCATGAAGGTCTACAAGCTTTGGGACAGACGTGACTATGTCTTTTCACATTTGTGTTCTCAGGACCTATCAGAGCATGAAGTGAATAATTGTATGAACAAATAATGGAGGCTGACTAGAGATAAAAATGTGAATACTTTTCCGTGCAGTGGTGGCATTTGAAGCTAAGGAAGTAGGAGGAGATCTCAAAAAAGAATAGATGTCTAAGAGATGAGGGGAAAAGAAGTATGTGCTTCCCTTTTGAATACAGCCTTCATAAGATAGACTTGGCATATCTATGTAAAAACACGCATATGGATCAGATTTGGAAGAGAATTTTAAAAAGTAACCATATTTGTGTTGAAGTGGTGTAATTGTGGGTGACTAAGTAGAAGTCACACTCTGGTATGAAAACCTGTTGTAACTGTGGCAAAACTTGCTAATTACAAACTGGCCACATCAGTCAACTCAGAATGCAAAATAATCACCAAAAAGGTCTCTCTTTCCCCTCGAGGTTTGCAGTCATTTTTAGTCACCGGAAAGGGTTTCCGGCTTTGTTTTGTGTGCGAGTTATGATGCTGACACCTGCAGGTTAGAACCAGGAATTGCCCTAGAATTTACTTAGCCTTGGAGACCCAAGGTCATCTTAGGCACATCCTTTGAGATGCCTACATTCCCTGGATTCTTTTAGTGGGAAGGAACCAGGCAGCCAGTGACAGCCTAAATTTGGTCACTTGAAATTCTTCTCCATTTGCCTACTTGATCTTGGAAGCTCATCTGGAACTCCTTTGCTTACGTTGTAAACCAAGGCTACATAATTCCTCTCAGGATTGAGGGTTGTTCCTGATACAGAGCCAAGCAATGAGCCCCAAGTACTGTGATTTCTACCCCACTCAGCATCCTGAACCCATTCCTATTCCTGACCTGGTGGACACCATCATCCTTCCTGTGGGTTTCTCCAGCCTGCTAAAGGATTGCCTTGGCCCATTTAAAGCATTTACTACATTGCAGCCAGAGTGGACTTTATGAAACACAAATGAAATCAGGGGGTCACAGATAGGGTCCAGGGTCCTCAGCATGCCCTTCAACTCTTAGTCATCTCCTTTTGAATTCTTTGTCACTAGGCCGTGTGTGTTGGCAGGGGCGGGGTACTGGGGACAGACCCCAGGGCCTTGCCCATGCTAGGCAAGCACTCTATCACTGAGCTATACCCTGAGCCCATTTTTAAATTTTATTTTGAGACAGGTTCTCCCTTAGGTGCTGAGGCTGGCTTTGAACTTGAGATCCTCCTGTCGCAGCTTCCCAAGTAGCTGGGATTATAGGCATGCAACCACAGCTGGTTGGCCCTACTTTCTTGAACTGTTTACATTTTTCTGAAAAACTGCAATTCTCTTACCTCCCAGTTTTTGTGCATAGTGCTCCTTTGGCTTGAATGCTGCCTTCACCATCTTCACTGGGCTCTTGTCTGTCCTTCAACACCCAACTCCATTGCTACCTCTTCTGGGAAGCCTCCCCAGGTGATCTGCTCACTCTAGTATGTTCTCAGGACCTTCTTAGGCACACCCCATATTTGCTCTTTCTCTGTATTTTTCTGTGGGTGTTGCAGGCTGAATGTTGACACCCTTACCTCCCATACCTCAGAATGTGGCTGTATTTGAAGATAGGACCTTTAGAGAAATAATTACATTCAAATGAGGCTGTTGGACTGTTAATTCAGTCTGACTAGTGTCCTTGTAAGGAAGAGACTTAGACACAGAAGGGCATCAGGAATGTACTCACATTCGAAGGCAGCAAGCCAAAGAGACAGGTCTCAGGAGAAACCGAACCTGCCAATGCCTTGGTCTTGAACTTCCAGGCTCTGGAACTGTGAGAGAGCAAGTTTGTGTTGTTAAAGCCACATGAACTGTGAACTTTTTGTTACAGCAGCCCTAGCAAACAAAATCCACTCACTCATCCTTCTATCCTTTAGAATGAGTCTCTCAAAGCAGGGGCCATGTCCTGTGCTTCTTGGCTGCCTGGATCCCTCCAGCAGAATTCCTGGCAAGCGTGCACCCCAGTAATAACCAAGTTGACTGACTGGCTTAAAATGTGGAAGCAAGACAGAACATTAAATAAAGATCAAAGAAAAGAAAGGGAGAGTGCTAAAAAAATGAAAAGAAGAATAGAGGAGAGGGAAGAAGAAAAGGAGGAGACAAGAGAAGACATGTTATGCATGTTATGGTTCTTTAGAGGTCCTTTTCTCAGTCACTAAAATACATTAATATAACGTTTCCTATCTTTTCCTAAAATACTGGTCAAATGTTCAGTTTTTCTTATAAAATGACAATTATAATGAAGAATCCAGTTATAAGTTTTGTTATTTCTTTCTTATCTATCTCCTTTCCACCCCTTCATTTCTCTCTTCTATTTGGCCATTCCCAAAGTTAATTTTATCCTTTTTAAAAATTTGTATAGCCGGGCGTGGTGGCGCATGCCTGTAATCCAAGCAACTTGGGAGGCTGAGTCAGGAGGATCGCAAGTTCAAAGCCAGCCTCAGCAACTTAGGGAGGCCCTAAGCACTCAGTGAGACCCTGTCTCTAAATAAAATACAAAATAGGGCTGGGGATGTGGCTCAGTGGCCAAGTGTCCCTGAGTTCAATCCCTGGTTAAAAAAAAAAAATTTGTATATACATGTATATGTATATTTATTTATATTTATATATATATATATATTTAGTTATTGATGGACCTTTATTTTATTCATTTATTTATATGTGATGCTGAAAATTGAACCCAGTGCTTCACACATGCTAAGCCCTATCATTTATTTTTATTGTTTATTTACTCAGCTAAATTTTATTGAGCATCAATTCTGTTTGCAAGGTTTGAAACCAGGGAACAATATGTACAGTACTGATGCTCAGTAAAAATTAGTTGAATAATTTTTAGTTCCAAACCTTGCACACAGCGTTAATGCTGTGCTCTTTATCTTAGCCATAATGCAAGAAACAATTGTTAAAGCTCAACAAAAGTTGTATCTATCTACCACTTGTGTACAATGTGTCAAAATGCATTCTACTGTCCTATATAACCAATTGGAATAAAAAAAAGTTGTATATATCTATCTAGGATGTTAGATATTTTGTATCTATGCATGAGAAATACAAAAAAGATTTTGTATCTATCTACAGTAAATACAAATAGCTGTAATGGAAAATTTTGTATCAATCTACAATAGTAACACAAAGATGATTTTTTTAACAAGTCGGTGTTAAACCAACAGTTTGTAAACTGGTGATAAAACCAGACCTTCTAATAGTATGATCATCAGGACAAGGCTCTAGAAGCACTGAGAGTCAGTTTAAGGGAGTCTAGGAGACAGAGATAAGTTGAGGTAGGGAGTCCAAGAAGACTTATGGAGGAGGTGGTACCTGAGCTGTCTGGAAAAACAGCTAGCATTTCAATAGAAAGAGCCAGGTTGAAGCCCCTCTAGACCAAATAGCAAGCTTTTAAGATGGAAAAAAAGGTCAATATTTCTCAAATGCTGCAGATCTCAAACTTTAAAATACAAGAGAGTCACCTGGGAACTGTTTACAATGCAAGTTCCAGGATTCCAGAGAAATTCAACTCAGTAAGCCTGAGAGGGACCCAGAAATATGAATTTTAAATAGGCAGTTTCAGGTAATTCTTAGGCTGAGCATCTTTGGAGAAGTCTTTGTGAGGGAATGCTTCAGAATTATTGACTCTTGGGGATTCCAGAATCCTCCCAGTATGTCCGCTCCTTTACAGGAAGCAGAATGTTAATTGCCATGGGTAGGAGAACTTGGGGACTTGTTCCTCAAGTGCTCTCCCCTGGGACTTCATGCTGTCTGTAGCTGGGAAGTGCCGGGAAAATGCTTGGTGTGGCCTGAGTCTGAGTGAGTGGTACTTCTCAGTGCCCAACTGTAAATAAGTTTTACAAAATAAAAGCCCAGATAAGGGGCTAGGGTTGTGGCTCAGTGGTACAACAGCTTGCCTTGTATGTGTGAGGCTCTGGGTCAATTTTCATTACCACATATAAATAAACACATGCATGCATACATACATAAATCATCCACTGACAACTAAAAAAGAAAAAAAAAAAAGTCCAGATAAGCAAATGAACTTTTTTCCTGACATCTTTCTATAATGATGCCAGGGTCAAGTTCAGAGGAGGCCGGCCCTTCTCATTCCCTTTGTTTCAGTTCCCACATCTGTTTCCTAGGACACATTCTGTTCACTAAGGAGATAGAGTCAATTCCATTTTGGCCATGCACTAAAATGCAAGTGACATATCCAAAAGATGTAGATTCCCATGTTCCTAGGCTTCTGAGAAAGAAGCATCAGCAATTTAATATGAGGAAGTTTCTACAAAGATGGTTTTGTTATATTTTTATCTAAAAATATTTTATCAAGGTATAACTTGTGATGATTTGATTTATATATATATATATATGTTGTATAAATGATTATCACAAATTAACACACCCATCACCACCCATGTTGTACATTAGATCCCCAAAACTTATTCTTTATACTTCTCCCCTCCCCCCGACCTTTGGCACTGGGGATTAGACCCATGGCCTAACACATGTTAGGCACCCTTAATCCTAGCATGCATCACTAAACCCAACATAAATAAGTAAATAAGTAGTTTAAAAATTCAGATGAGAGAAGTTAAGGAGAAGATAAGGAATAATCTCATGTACAACATTTAAAAAAATTTTTTTTTGGAGTGCCAGGGAATTGAACTTAGGGGCACTCCACCACTGAGCCACATCCCCAGCCCTATTTTGTATTTTATTTAGAGACAGGGTCTCATTGGGTTGCTTAGTGCCTCACTTTCGCTGAGACTGGCTTTGAACTTGAGATTCTTCTGCCTCAGCCTCCCGAGCTGCTGGGATTACAGGCATGCTCCACTGTGCCCAGTTAAAAAAAATTTAATGAATAAATTCTTGCTGGGCACAGTGGCACATGCCTACAATCTCAACTGCTCAAGAGGCAAAGGAAGGAAGGTCACAAATTTGAGGCCAGCCTCAGCGATTTAGTGAGACCCTGTCTGAAAAATAAAAAACCAAAAAGGGCTGGAGGTATAGCTCAATGTAGAGCATCTCTGGGTTCAAGCCCCAGCAGTGATAAATAAATTAAATTAAATAAATAAATAAATAAATAAATAAATAAATAGAATAGCTAGTGGATGTCACACTAATTTGGGGTCATAAAAAGTCTAATAGTGGCTGGGGTGTGGCTCAGTGGCAGAGCACTTGCCTAGCATGTGTGAGGCACTGGTTTCGATTCTCAGCACCACATGTAAATAAATGAATAAAACAAAGGTCTATCAACATTTTAAAAAAAAGTCTAACATCTTTAGACACATTATTTTATTTAGTGTTCACAGCAAGCATATGTGGTAGATGAAATCATGACCCATACCCCTTTTTGTGTTTGTTTTTTGGTTTGTTCTGTGCTGGAAATTGAAACCATGTTCTACCTCTGAACCACATCCCTGGCTGAGTTATGCCCATTTTATGGGTGGGAAATTAAATGTTTCCAGAAGGAAATTGCCCTTAACTCTGTGCAGCATTACTGAAGAGGATGCATAAGACGAGAACTGAGACTCAACCACTTAATTTGGCAAGATGGAGATTCCTAGTGTTGACAGTCCAGCCTAGTGGCCTGAAATATGACAGTTTGGGTCAAAGAGTACTTGGGAGAAAGACACAATGAGGGGAAGGGAAGTGGGAGCCACAAGGAAAGGCAACTCTTCTTTAACATAATTCTGCTACAAAGGAGAGCAAAACAGAGAGTGCTTCATCTCTCAAATTTGGAGGGCCACAGAAGGGATTTTATATATGGTCTCTATTGCACTATGTTTTTTTGTTTTGTTTTGTTTTTGTTTGTTTTTGGTACTGGGGATTGAACCCAGGGGCACTCCACCACTGAGCCACATCCCCAGCCCTTTTTGTATTTTATTTAGAGACAGGGTCTCACTGAGTTGCTTAGGGCCTCGCTAAGTTGCTGAGACTGGCTTTAAACTCACGATCCTCCTGCCTCAGCCTCCGGAGCCACTGGGATTACAGGCATGCACCACCGCACCCAGCTCTATTGCAGCATGCTTTGTATGCTGAAGGGAATTTTTTAGAAGAGAAGGGAAATTTGGATACATAAGAGAAAAGAGGAAATTGAGGAGTAATGTTCTTGTACTTCACCCATTTTCATGGACTGAAGAAGCATACATGAGAACAGATATAGATCACTGGTGGCAGTGGTGTTGGGAAGATGAGATCTTTCTATTCAGATAGTTTCTGTTTTCTCCATTTAATGAGAAAGAGCAATACCTGGGAGAGAGAGTGGGAACCATGCAGAAGATTTGAGGAAACTGTCCTTCTGGACTACAGGGGATCAGTAGATTCAGGAAACATCACAGGTAGTGCCAAGGTCCCAATCAAACTTACAGTTGTCAATTTAAAAGAGACTACTCGGTCTAGCTGAGTGTTTGTTTGTTTGCTTGTTTTTGTGATGCTGGGGATTGAACCCAGGGTCTGGCACTTGCTAGCCAAGTACCCTACCACTGAGCTACACCCCCACTCCACAGCTGTGTTTGTGTGTGTGTGTGTGTAAGTTGTAGATGAGTATAATACCTTTATTTTATTTATTCATTTTTATGTGGTGCTGAGGATCAAACCCAGTACCTCATGCATGCCAGGCAAGTGCTCTACCACTGAGCCGCAACCCCAGCCCCCATAGCTGTGTTTTTTTTTGTTGTTGTTGTTGTTGTTGTTTTTGGAACCAGGGATTGAACTCAGGGACACTCGGCCACTGAGCCACATCCCCAGCCCTATTTTGTATTTTATTTAGAGACAGGGTCTCACTGAGTTGCTTAGGGCCTCGCTGAGTTGCTGAGGCTGGCTTTGAACTCGCGATCCTCCTGACTCAGCCTCCCGAGTCGCTGGGATTACAGGTATGCGCCACCGCGCCCGGCTTCATAGCTGTAGTTTTGATCAGTCAAATTCAGCCACCTTGTTGCAGATACAGGCAGGTATAGTCTGTTTTAATCAGGAGCTGGTCAAGGGTGTCAAGGAGCAGTGGATATGGCGCTAGAACATGCAGTCCAAGCCAGGTTAAAGAGAGAAAGAAGGAAAGAAGGAGAGAAATAGCGTTTAATGGATACAGAATTTCAATTTGAGATGATGAAAAGTTCCGAATGTGAGGTGGGTAGTCCCAGTTACTCGGAAAGCAATGGCAGGAGGATCACCTGAGTCTAGGAATTCAGGGCCAGCCTATGCAACATAGCAAGACCTGATATCTTTCAAAAACAAGCCCGGTGCAGTGGTACAGGCCTGTAATCTCAGCAGCTCAGGAGGCTGAGGCAGGAGGATTGTGAGTTCAAAGCCAGCCTCAGCAACTTAGTCAGGCCCTAAGCAACTCAGGGAGACCCTGAGTTGGGGTCAAAAAAAGGGGCTGGGGATGTGACTTAGCAGTTAAGTGCCCTTGGGTCAATCCTCAGTACAAAACAAAACAAAATAAAAATCACCTTTTAGACATTCATGTCTCATTTTCCCCTTAGTCTTAACAGTCCCACACATCCATTTTCCATAGTTATTAAAATCTTATCAGGCTACATCTTTTAATTGTTGTCTCTTAAGCATCTTTATATTCTCATTCACTGATCTCAAAAAAGCAGCCAACAGCTTGTAAATTATCACCATTATTCTTTTTCTTTCTTTTTAAAAAATTGTTATTCCGTGTGTGTGTGTGTGTGTGTGTGTGTGTGTTGGGAATGAACCCAGGTCCTCCAGCATACTAACATGCACTCTATCTTTGCCAATGAGCAACACCCCCAGGCCCATCATTTCTTTCTTCCTTTTATTTTTATTTTTTTGGAGGGGGGGTACTAGGCCTTGAACCCAGGGATGCTTAACTACTGAGCTACATCCCTAACTGGTCCTTTTTATTTTGAGAGAGGGCCTTGCTAAGTTGCTTAGGGAATTGCTAAGCTACTGAGGCTGGCCTTGAACTTGCAATCTTACTGGCTCAACCTCTGGAGTTGCTGGGATTAAAAGCAGGTGCCACCATGTCCCGCCCATTATTTCTTTTATAAAGTCTTAAGGCCCTTCTAGAGAGGAGACATCCTGCTGCCAACCCATAGCCAAGTAGGTTGAGCCCCTGGCAGAAAAGTGGCTCAAGCAGCACTCAGGACATTCATTGCCAAGGCCAACTTGGGTGCATCTGAGCATATTTAGTGTTTTGTTTTGTTGTTGGTTTTTTTTTTTTTTTGGAACTGGGGACTGAACTCGGGCACTTGGCCACTGAGCCACATCCACAGCCCTATTTTGTATTTTATTTAGAGACAGGGCCTCACTGAGTTGCTTAGGGCCTCACTAAATTGCTGAGGCTGGCTTTGAACTCGCAATCCTCCTGCCTCAACCTCCCGAGTCGCTGGGATTACAGGCGTGCACCACTACACCCAGCCATAGTTAGTGGTTTTTTGTATTACATGAAAGCATACTTCAGTTTTAATTAGCAAGTGGAGTAACTTCAAGCTGCTCGTGTTGTCATTCCTTGTTGTTATCATCAACCACAGGGTAATTAGTGAGGAAAAGAATGGAGAGGCTTCTGCTGGGACAAGGAGTCCTGCATTTCTAGGGTGATTCTGATGTAGGATGGAAAATTGGGCAAGTTCCATTAGTTGCCATTAGGTGTCACCCTAGACAGGCAGAAGCTACTCTTGGAGGTTGTAGAAATAACTAACTGTAAAGGAATGCTGCCGTTTGGCTCCAAAAATGGATTTGACCTCGCTCCTGGGACTCGCTGATCTAAGAGTGCCAGGAAATGTTATTTGCCAGGTCCCAGCGATGCAGTGTGGAGGAAATATCCAGTTGCACCCTATGCAATGGAAACCCTGCATCCCTGGAACCAAAACTGAAATAGGACCTAATAGCCCTCCCCTCTCACCCTCCCTAAACCCTAAATCTTTGTTAACCACAGGTTTCAATCCTTTGTGGTTACGAAGGGACAGAACTAATATTTTCTCATTTATTAATAAGTTCCACAGCTGCATTTCCCTCTTTCTTGCGTGAATGAAACAACTTCCATTTCTGCTGCACTGTTGTTTTGGTTTTAAGGCCTGAGGGCAGAAAGTTGGGGAAAGTTCTGTCTTTCCTTCTCAAACTTTTTCAGATTATAGATAACTCAGTGGCGAGGTCCAGTGTCCTTCTATTTGGTAACAGTTATCAATGTCTGGAAGTTTTAAGAGCCAACGTGAAGTCGTGCCTGTAACATGTTTCACTTGGGGTCTGGCCCACAGTAAGCTCTTAAGAGTTGTCACACCTTCATCATCACCATAATCATCTTTACATCTGGACCATGACACAAAGATAATTGTCATCAGGAACTAGAGGCATAAGACTGGTTGCAAGGATGCAAGGCCACCTCAGAGCCCCACCCACAGAGGCTGGGCCACCTAAACCAGGCTGGCATTGGAACAAACCCTGCCTGAGCTGTGTGACCACAGGAGGTGAGGAGTGTGGCATAATAAAACCAATAATTTTGGTGGTAACAGACATCATCTACTGACTGTGCGCAATATGCCAATATAGCCAAAGGTTTTAATTGGCAACAAGAATGTCAACTCCGTTATGCCTGCCTTTAACCCTTCGTATTACTAGCAACACACTTAGGAAGAGAACTAACTGTTATTGAATACTGATTATGTTTTAGGGTCTGGTGCTAAACTCTTGGCATGATTTATTGCATCTAACTTCACTAAGCCTCAAAGTCCCCATCGGTAAAGGTGTTAGGATGTTTTGAGGAATAGTCAATGATATGCATGTTCTTGTTTTCTGCAGCCTTGTTTTATTTGAAAATAGCATAGGACTGCTTGAGAATCAATTCTAAGGCCTTTTGCTTTCCCAATCCCCTTTCTGTTTTCCTGTAGCCGAGTGTTTTACGAGACTTCACTCAGTCACAAAGCCCTTGAAGTTTACTAATACCTCCTCTGTTCTCCTGTGAGCTGCAGAGAAATAAAGCAATTTGCTCCAGAGTTTGCTGGCAGCTTTTCTGAGTCTAGGAATCAACCAGTTCTCTCAAATATTTGGCTCTGCTTAAGAAATCAAATCTCCATCCTCTCCCAAATTAACATGAGCATTTGATCTTTAGGAAAATCAAACCTCCATAAGCATTGTGAGCCAATATCAATATAAATACCCAAACTGCCTAGCAACCAGGAGGGACATCATTACTCACTTTGATATTTAAGTATGTCAGATGGGGAAAAAATTCTGCATTCTATAGCTGTGCTTATATCCGCACAGGCCAAGATGAATCAGGCAAGCAGCTCTGAATGTGTATAGGATGTAAAGGATGTGAAAAGTACTGTAGAAGGTGCTGTAAGATGGGGAGGGGTAGCTCAGTGGTGGAGCGCTTGCCTAGCACGTATGAGGCACTGTGTTCAGTCCTCAGCACTGCATAAAATAAAATAAAGGTATTGTGTCCATCTACACATAAAAAAATTTTTTTTAAAGATGATTTAAGGGTCGGCTTTAGCTCAAGCAGTTACTTCCTCATGCCGGACTTTCTATTCGTCTAAAAGATGATTTAAGAGGCTGTGATGTAGCTCAGTGGTAGAGCTCTTGTCTAGCATGCCTGAGACTCTGAGTTCACCCCCAGCACAGAAGAAGAAGAAGAAGAAGAAGAAGAAGAAGAAGAAGAAGAAGAAGAAGAAGAAGAGGAGGAGGAGGAGGAGGAGGAGGAGGAGGAGGAGGAGGAGGAGGAGGAGGAAGCAGCCATGTAATAGAGTCTCTCTCTCTCTCTTTCTCTCTCTCTCTCTCTCTTTCTCTCTTTCTCTTTCTTTTTCTTTCTCTCTCTCTCTCTCTAGTACTGGGGATTGACCCCTGGGGTGGTCTACCACTGAGCTACATCCCCAAGCACTTTTTATTTTTTATTTTGAATCAGGGGACAGGATTTCACTAGGTTGCCCAGGCTGGCCTTGAACTTATGATCCTCCTGCCTTAGCCCCCGAGCAGCTGTGATTACAGGTGTGTACCACACACCTGGCTGTATGGTCTTTTCTGATATTCTGCACATAGAAATTTCTTCACTAGTCTCTGGCCTGGCTTGGAGGCCATGAAAAGAGGGGCCTGAACCACAGGAGTAACTGAGGAGTTAGAAATTGAATGTAAATGGAAGAACTTTGATGGACTTCATTTGGTATTAAAGGGACAAAGAGGTGGTGGAAGATGACCATCACTGTGTTCCTTACTTATCAAGAATCAGACATATTCTAGTGAACTCAGGTTGGCTCCAAGTGGAATCTTTTTTGGTTTGAACCTGGGGCCTCACACATGCTAGGCAAGTATGGTGCTACTGAGTTATAACCCCAGCCCTTTTTATTTATTTTATTTTATTTTGAGACAGGTTCTCACAAAGTTGCCACTGGTCCCGAATTTGCAATCCTCCTGCCTCAGTCTACTGCACCACCTGCACCACCGTGCCCTGCCAAGTGGGATTTTTTTAAAAATAAGAGTTGCATAGTGGAGTATGTTACTGAGGTTGCAGAATCTCTTTCAATTGTGATGATTAAGTACCTGTTTGGCAAAGGAGTAAACTCCTAGCTGTCTTAGCAGTTGCCTTATTGACAGTGTGGCAACAAATATCCCCATTAACCCAACAAACAGGTGCGCCGTAGGACTTAAGCCGCCTTAAACTTACCAAGTCGATCCTAGATAAATATAAGCTCTGTGCATTTGACAGATCAGAAATGGGACTGCAGCAGCCAGAGGGGGATACAGGAAGGAATCCTGGCTTTTTTCATTGGGTCTCCGCTCCTTGTCTCCTCTACTCTGTCCTTTGGTCCCTCAGCAGCTGAAGGTGAAGCTATGTGACCCCAAGTATCTCTGTCCGGGAGGAAAGAAGAGAACCTAAACCAGAGGGGAATGTCAATAATGAGGGCTTGGCAAATGTAGAATGCTGGGAATGAGCCCCACAGTTAAGAGTTCAGATCTGGAAGCTCAGCTCAGCCCCACCCTGACATCCTTCATGAAAGGCAAAGCCAGGCGACTCCCTGAGAAGGGCTCTCTGCTTTAGGAGCTGTGAATCCTACATCTGAATCATATTGCTTTTCTGAGCTCATGTGTCTTATTATAGCTAAAAGATTTTATCCAGTCTGACTCAGGCCACAGAGAACTAAACATGCTATCAAAATATTCCCTATGTAATCCCAGTGACCTGGGAGGCTGAGGCAGGAAGATCACAAGTTTGAGACCAGCCTCAGCAACTCAGCAAAGCCCTAAGCAACCCAGTGAGAATCTGTCTCAAAACAAAAGGAAAAAAAAAAAGGAGCTGGGGATGTAGCTCAGTGGTACAGCACCCCTGGGTTCCATCCAGCATTGTGGGGAGGGACCTCCCTAACGGTGGGATTCAACAAAACCAAACAGGCAGCTGCCTTCATTATCAAACTGCTCTAATGCTCACCAAAGTAGGTACAACAACACTGACGTAGCGGTGCTCTTCAAAAGCTTTCCCTCCAATTGTTTCTTAAGGTAATGATAATTTCTGGAAGGATACTCAGGAAACTCATAGTATTAGTTTCCCTAGAAGAGGAGGGCCCCAACTAGGAGGTTGGGGCTGGGAATAGGAGGGAGACATAATTTTCACCATACACCTCTTGATATCTTCCAAATTACTTATGTGCAGGCATTACCTATTCCAAAATAAATACAGCAAATTTTTAAACATAAGATTTGTAAAATTCTGTATGGAGTTTGACTGAGCTCTTTCTCTTCCAAATCATGCTTCACTCCCTTTTTCAGGCCCCCATTTCACTAATGATCATGATGCCTACATCTACTTTTTGCTGCTCACTGTGCTTCATATCTTCTGTTAGTTGTACCATTGTTTAGATTCTACAGATGAGGAAACTGAGGCTTAGAGGTAGGTCCAATAGCCAGTGAGTTTCAGATATAGAATTCAAACCTGGGTCTGTGTGACTAACCACAGCTTGTAGTCCCCACAACCCACTTGCTGCCTCCGTGGCTATGAGAACACTGGATTATTAAACTGCAGCATACATATTAGGAACTTTCTTTTTTTTTTTTTTTTTTTGGAACCAGGGATTGAACCCAGGGACACTCGGCCACTGAGCCACATCCCCAGCCCTATTTTGTATTTTATTTAGAGACAGGGTCTCACTGAGTTGCTTAGGGCCTCGCTAAGTTGCTGAGGCTGGCTTTGAACTCGCGATCCTCCTGACTCAGCCTCCCAAGTCGCTTGGATTACCGGCGTGTGCCACCACACCCGGCCATATTAGGAACTTTCTCACAAACTACATCAACCAAACCAAACCTCTAAAAGGCACTAAAGTAATAAAGTACCTGCAGTGTGTGCTCTTTGCCTAATAACAAATCTGGGTGTATGCTTTTCTTTTACTTCTTTTTGCAGGGGTGGTGGTGGTGGTGATGGTGGTGCTGGGGATCGAAACCAGGACCTCATACATGCTAGGAAAGCACTCTACTACTGACCTATACCCCCATCCCGGGGTGTTTGCTTTTCATGTTGGGAGCACAGAGCATTTCTAGAGAATGACTGACTATCAAAGTATGAGGCATCTGATCTCCCATAATCAAATCCTGAGCAAGGACCCTCTCAGTGGGACCCATCAGAAGCAGTTTTCAAATGGCAAGGCGACCCTTTTGGATGGAGTTGGAAGACACTACCAGGAGACACACCAGTCCTATTTCTGGCTCAGAGCAAAGCTGTGGGAACCCTAGCAGCCACAAAAGGACAAGCCCCTGCATTACTGGTAGTTTCTATGGACACAAGAAGAAAGGACAGGATTGCAATGAAAAACAACCATATGAGCCTGCAACTTGAGATGCAGCTGCAGAGGGCAGGTGGAATAACAGCTGATGAGACATCACACATGCTCACAAGAGCCTCCACAGGAGAGAAAAGGGGTTTCATAAATGGTCATCAATTATGTCAACTTTTTAAGGTGACAACCAAAGCAGGAATCTGGTAATCATCCTTAAATAAACCTGCCTTTCTTCATATAGCTTATTCACACTGTAAAGGGGAAGCTTTATTTGTTTATTTATTTTAATTTTTTTTTAGTGGTGGATGGACACAATGCCTTTGTTTTATTTATTTATTTTCATGTGGTGCAGAAGATTGAACCCAGGGCCTTGTGCATGCGAGGTAAGCACTCTACCAACTGAGCTATATCCCCAGCCCCAGGGGAAGCTTTATAAGAATATACTTTATATACTTTGCAGTTCAAACGTATCTTCACAAACATTATTTCATTCGAGCAAGCAAGGGTCTTGCCTTCCTCTAGTCCTGGTGGTGTGCAATACCACACTCTCCAAACAGGCAGCTCAGAAGAACAGACCCTGGGAAGCAAGCAGAGTTCTAAATCTGCAGGCTGTCTAGGGTAGAGTATTTGTGGACATATACTTCATTTTAAACAATGAGGGTCATGGTGAGTCAGTGTTGGCACTAGAACAAAATGTGAGAGAGATTTCTTCCATTTTCCTCTTCCAAGTTTGCATTCATCATACTCTTGAAATTAGCCACATGCAAGCTGGAATATCCACTGAAATTAACCAGGTAGCTGAGAAGCACAGATGACAGAGATGGCCTGAGCCAGGGGAACTCGTTCCTTCCCAGTGCCTACCTGTCCCCACTCAATAAAGCCCAAGCCCCACAATGTGCAGGACAACCCTCATTCCAATGGTATGACCCTGGACGTCTGGCTCCCAATTCATGGTTAGGAGTCTTAGAAAAGATCTGAGCTAAGGGTGTATAATGGCTGCCAGAGACCTTCTTTGAGAAAGCATATGTTCTCATAGAGCAGTTTTCTTAACCTTTTAAATGTTTTTATTATTTTCCCCCAGAGAGAAAAAGCAAATTGAATTTTACTTAATGAAAGAATCTAAATACTTAGAAATAAGATTTTGTTGGGTAGAGCTGAGCTTTGGAGGTTCACAAATTATTGTAACATCTGAAAGATTTTCATCTTCCAAGAACCATTTTTTTCCCTTTTTAGGGGAAATATTGTGCCCCCATTGAGACCACATGCCACAAAGGAAATCCAAACAGTTATTTTAGAGGAACATAATTTTTCGTCTTAGATGGTCACTTGTGCATAATTCTTCTGATTAAACCCAGGGCTTTATGCATGCTAGGCAAACATTACCAATGAGCTCTATCCCTGGCCCTTTTTATGTTTTATTTTGAGACAGAGTCTCACTCAGTTTCCCAGGCTGACCTCAACCTTGAACACCCCCCCCCCACCTCAGCCTTCAGAGTAGCTGGGATTATGGGCATGTGCCCTTGCACTGGCATATTTTCTTATTTCATGATATATAATATTATATATAATGATATATATTAATATATATAATAATGATATATATATTTTTTTTTCCAGTCAAGTAAATTAGGCCTTGATCATTTTGTTTGTGTGAAAATCTGTGGCCCACAGATTAATATCTTTCTCCAAATTGCTCCCCTGCAATCCTGGAATAGCCTGGTTGCCTATCAAGGATAAAGAAAACAAGGTTGGTCAGTACAATGGCACATGCCTGTCATCCTAGCTACTCAGGAGTCTGAGACAGGAGGATCACAAGTTCAAGGTCAGCCTGGGTGACTTAGCAAGGCCCTATTTCAAAAGAAAAAATAATAAGGGTTGGGGTTTAGTCCCTAGCTCCAAAAACAAACAAATAAACAACAACAACAAGAACAACACCCAAGGTTGCATACTGTACCTTCAAGTTAAGCTGGGATTTTCCCTTCTAGTCTAGAAACTGGAATGACACATTCAATCAGTTGGGATCTCCAGAGGTGGGTGCAGCAGGTATCTGCTCCCTAAAAAGTGTGCCCCCTCTCCTTGCAAACCAGAGAGCAATGGAAAGGCAGCCTGGTCCCTCCTGCTGTGAAAAGGGTGTGATGAGTGACAAGCTTAGAATTTATTTTCAGCTTCAGCCCATAGCCCATTCACTGTGTGATCCTGAGTAAAACCACTGAGCTTGGTTGTCCCACATTTCTTCCTTTCAGAAGACGGATAAAACGTTGCTAAATCTGCAGCTCACTTCACAGGGATGGCCTAAGAAGAGAGGTCACTGGGGAAAAACTCCATAGGACCCCAAAGAAATGTGTGTAATTTCAGGGGCTGGGGCTGGGGCTCAGTGGTAGAGCACTTGTCTAGCATGTGTGAGGCACTGGATTCGATCCTCAGCACTGCATATAAATAAATAAATAAATAAATAAATAAATAAATAAATAAGTTCCGTCCACAACTAAAAAAAATTTTAAAAAAATGTGTGTAATTTCAAGGGTTTATTACCAGAATTGCAAATAGATCTGAACTTCAGTCCAATAAAGACATTCAGGGAGTTCTAAAGTTCATTTGATCCTGGACAACACACTAGCCACACCCTGTGATAAAATCAAAACAAAACCAAGGCAACAACCTGTGTTTGTTGGCCTTCCCCGCCCCCCACCCCCAGGGCAAACTGCTCCAGGCAGGGTTGTCTCCCGCTGAGCACACGAGGTCTGCTTTCCCGGTGAGGGCATCTGTGTTTATTAGCCGACCTGGATCCCACAGCCATTACTGTGCCAGCTGGCCCCTGAGTGTACCACCCTGGAAAAGGTGGCAAAGATGAAGGAATATGGACAGTTGGGACATCTGGCACCACCAAGTCGTATGATCGATGTGCACATTTCAAAGCGGCCCTCTCTCAGACCTTCCTACCCTTTCTTTGAGGCCCATTGTTCTCCTTCCATTCATCTATGCATGTCAATCCTGGAAGATGGACAGGCAGTCCAGGGAGAAAGCCATCATTGCAAGTGGACACAGACTCAGTCCTAAGGGGCTGATGAGGTGGCATGAGCATATGCGGAGGGGTTAGAAAAGGAACCTAATGAGCCCTCAGTTGCACTTGATCCTGAATCGACCAATTGTTCTCAACAGGAATATTACACTCCCAGGTTTTGACAGGACGTCTAAACCAACCTGCCACCTTGAAAGGTCCTGCTCTTGATCAGAGGGGGTGCTGGGCAAAATGGTGCAGGAAACTGACACAGACCAATTACTTCTCTTAGAAGAGGAGGAGTAACCGCATGGGAAATGATTGTCAATATAACAGGTTTGCAGCTGGCAACCCTGTTTCCTCTGGAAGCATCTTCCATCAAGTCTTCTCAGAGGCCACCTCTCAGATTTTAGCGTACCCCAAAAGGGATCAGGTGCCGGGCGTGGTAGCGCATGCCTGTAATCCAAGCGACTTGGGAGGCTGAGTCAGGAGGATCGCAAGTTCAAAGCCAACCTCAGCAACTTAGCGAGGCCCTAAGCAACTCAGTGAGACCCTGTCTCAAAATAAAATACAAAATAGGGGCTGGGGATGTGGCTCAGTGGCCGAGTGTCCCTGAGTTCAATCCCTGGTTCCAAAAAAAAAAAAAAAAAAGGGGATCAGGTGCTGGGGTCAGGCAGGTGCTAACTGCTAACCAAGAATCTCAGGCCAAACTGGTGATGGATTCACTCACTCCAGGAGGCAGTAGAACAAAGCAATTAAGAACCTGGGCTTTGTGCCCACATGACCCAGCAATTCCACTCCCAGGCATCTACCTGAGAGAAATACAAATACATGTCCATACAAACACTGCTACATGAATGCTCACAGCAGCATGATTCATAACAGCCAAAAGGTGGAAACAGCCCAAATGTTTGTCAATGGATGAATGGGTAAATAAAACCTGATCTCTCCAAGTCATCATATTATTCAATAAAAGAGGAATGAAGCCCTGATATATGCTGCAACATGGATGAACCTTGGAAACACCATGCTATGTGAAAGGAGGCAGTCACAGAAGGTGGTATGTATGTTTCCATTACGTGGAATGTCAACAGACAAAGCCAGGAACACATGGAGTGGATTAGTGGTTGCCTGGATGAGGAAGGAGGTTGGGGGAAATGGAAGTGAGTGCTAAAGTGTGCAGGGTTTCTTTTTGGAGTGATGAAAATATTCTAAAATTGGTTGTGTTGTTGGCCACACGTCTGTGAATATATTAAGAGTCATTGAATAGTATACTATAAATGGGGAGGTTTTATGGTATGTGAGTTATATCTCAATAAGGCTGTTTTTTAGATAGATGATAGATAGATAGATAGATAGATAGATAGATAGATAGACAGACAGACAGACAGATGAAGACTCGGGCTTCTGGAGACAGACAGACTGGTTGAAATCCTACTCTTGCACGTACTGACTGTGAGACATGATGGCAAGTTACTTAGACTCTAGGTCTCAGTTTTCTCATCTCTGAAAAGAGAAAAATAGTTGTTTTTGAGACTGAGTCTTGCTCTGCTGTCCAGGCTGGCCTCAAGATCATGCTCTTCCTGCCTAAACCTCATAAGTAGTTGGGGTTATAAGGATGAGCCAGCCCACCTTGTTCTAGAATAATAGTTACCATAAGAAGACTGAGAACAGCTGGACACAATGGCACATGCCTGTAATCTCAGTGACTTGGGAGGCTGAGGCAAGAGGTTAACAAATTAGAGGCCATACTCAGCAACTTCCTGAGACTGTCTCAAAATAAAAAATAAAAAGGGGTGGGGATGTAGCTCAGTGGTAGAGCGCCCCTGGCTTCAATGCCCAGTACTGCAGAAAAAGAACAAACAAACAAACAAAGGAGATTTAGCAAGCATGAAGTCAGAAGTAGGTGGTGCTTTATTTTATTTTATTTATTTATTTATTTTTAATTGAACCCAGGGGTGTTCAACCACCAAGCTGCATCCCACAGAGTTATATCCCTACAATCCTTTGTATTTTTTTTTATTTGAGATAGGGGCTTGCTAAATTGCTGAAGGTCTCACTAAATTGCTGAGGCTGGTCTCACACTTGCCACCTCCTGCCTCAGCCCCCAGAGTTGCTGGAATTACAGTCACGTGCCACCGCACCTGCTGCAGGTGGCTAATCTTGTGGATGCTGCATTAGGCAGTGGAAAGCCCTTCATTCACTTGTTCACCAAATTTATGACTATGCTAGGCACTGCTCTAAGTGCTGGGGAAACAGCAATAACCAGAATGGGCCCAATTTCTGGCTCCTTCAGAGATTACTTCCTAGTGGAAGAAGACTGGCACTAAATGAACACGCAAGAAATATGGAGGTGGAGATTGGTACTCTGAAAAATACAACGCTGGCCTGATGGAGATGGGAGCACACTAGGTGGGAGGTCAGGGAGCACTTTTGGAGAAGCGGACATTCTGCTTCTGAAAACCTCTCAGGGAAAGGCAAGCTGGCTGTGGAATAGCTGCTGCACAGGTTCTGAAGCAGGAACAAGTGGGCATGCTGGAAAAAAAGAAAGGAGGCCAGTCTGGTGGAAGCACGAGGAGCAGGGAGAGTGGCAGGTTGGATGTATAGGAAGGGCCTCAGATTCTCCAAGATGGCGCTGAATGACCCCTGCCTCTTGGTATTGACTCCTGTGTGGTTCTCTCCTCCATTGAGGAGGGCTACCTTGAGTGCAATAGGACATTGATGAAATGACCACGTGACTTCTAAGAATAGATCATAAAAGACATTGAGGATTCTGCTTTAAATAATTTATTCTAGGAGGAGCTAACAGTCATGTCCTGAGGTCACTCAAGCAATTCTATGGAACATCCACGTGATGAGGACCTGAGGCCTCCTGTCCACAGACATTATGAGTTCTTCAGGCATGTGAAGGGGGCACCTTGGGTCTTCCAGTCTGAGCCAAGCCTTCTGATGATTACAGCCCAGGCCAGCATCTTGACTGAAGCCTCATGGGAGAACCCAGCGCCAGAATCAAACAACTAAGCTGCCCTCAGATTTTTGACCCACAAAAACTATCTGAGATAATACATGTTTATTGTTTATAATCCACCAAGTTTTAGGGCAATTTGTTATGCAGCAATAGATAACTGATACATCATAAGAGGGATTTGAGGTTTTAGTCTCAGTGTGATGGGAAGCCATTCAAGGAGTTCACATTGGGGGTGGGTATATGATCTGACTTCTGGGTAAAAGAACCCTCTGGCTCTTAGGTAGAGAAGAAGCTAGAGAAGAAGCGGATGTCTAGCAGATATCTAGTTAGGAGCTCCTGCTATAGTGTTGATAGTGGCCTGGACATGGTGGGAGACTTGGAAATAACAGAAGAGGGCAGTTTGAGGTTGTGGTTTGGAATGAGCGTCCAGGGTACTAGCTGACAATTGAATACAGGGAGTGAGGAAAGGGACAGAATCAAAGGTGACAGCTTCCAGACGAAGCGGCTGGTGTATTGCAGTGCCATTCACTCCAAAGAGGAGGACAGGATAAGCTCTGGCAGGGAAGAGGTTGGAGCAAGGTTTGGATGTGTACGCTTGAACTGCCTATTAAGCATCCAAGTGGACATGTCAAATAGAGAAGGGGAAGGCCCTGCCCACTCCCATGTCTAGGGGTCAATCAGCGGAGGAGTTAGCCAGGGTTGGGAAGCACGGCGGGAGGGGAAGCAGAAGAAAGTCTTTCTGAGAGGAAGAATAATGGGCCAGGTAACAGTTTATGTTCCAGGAGGCATGGCTGTCACCTTCCACAGTCCTAACCGCCTCATATTTTACTGTTTCCTGTTTTGACTAAGGTGTTTCTTGGGAGATGAGCCAATATTCCACTGAACTTGGAGGAAGCAAGCTACCTCCACTAATTAGCAAGCATACTTACTAGGTAAGGCCAATCTGGTTTTGTTTTATTTATTTATACATTGCTGGGGATTGAACCCAGGGCCTCGTGCATGCTAAATACAGACTCTGCCACTGAGCTACATCCTCAGGCCTTTGTGAGAGTCTTACTAAGTTGTGCAGGCTGGCCTTAAACTTGGGATCCTCCTTCCAGTTCTAGAGACCCCTGTGATAACTATTCAAAGGTAGCTTAAGGCAGGGGGTTGTCTTGGCTCCTTTGGATCTAGACATTGTTATCTTAAACCCCATCAAAATACTTCTCTGCAAGGTTTTCTGTTAAAGTAGTTGCTGGGTCCCAGCCAAACAGGTCACTTGAGGGATTCTCCCACAATTCCACTGATCCAACAGCATGGACTGAGATGTGAACCACACACCTGTTCCTTGCTTTCCACCAAATCTACTACTTAAGCCAAGTGTCTGTGTGGTTGTCTCTTTAAAAGGTTGGGAAGATGCAGGGATTTATGCACGAGAAACATAAGCAGCAAGGGAGACAAACTCAATGTCAGGGTATTTTTTTCCCTCAAAATCCTTTGCCATTTCCCTGAGTGAGGCTCCAGCTTCCCTCCACATTACTCAGCCTTCCTCTCTGTTCTTTCCTCTCTTTCTCTTCCAATTCCAAATTTTAGGACTACTTTTTAATGCAGAGTATTTGGCTTGTTCTCCTACTGCACATAACTTTGTGTCTTAACAGGGGCACCAAAGGCCCTGGGTCTTTTCTTAAAAATATTTACTGGGCTGGGGATATAGCTCAGTTGGTAGAGTGCATACCTCGCAAGCACAGGGCCCTGGGTTCAATCCCCAGCACCGCAAAAAAAGAAAAAAAAAAAAAAAAAAGTACCAATTATATTCCCAAATAAATACAATTTCTTCCCCAAGAGGAGTTTTGGTGCCACTCTTAGGACACAAAGGTATATATAAACAATCACTGTAAGGCAGGCTTGGTGGTAGTCACCTGTAATCCCAGCTGCCCAGGAGACTAAGACAGGAGCATCACAAGTTCAAAGTCAACTTCAGCAATTTAGCAAGATGCTGTCTCAATTTTTTTTTTTTTCAATAAAGGAGCAGGGCGTGGTGGCACATTCCTGTAATCCCAGTGACTCGTGAGGCTGAGCAAATCGGAGAGCAGACTCAGCAATTTAGTGAACCCTGTCTCAGGTAAAAAAAAAAAAAAAAAAAAAAAAAAATTGTGGGGATGTAGCTCAGTGGTAAAGTTCACTAGTACCTCCAAAAAATTTTTAAAAAGTGGCAAGGGGTCAGGGGGTGCCATGGTACAGCACTTGCCTGCCGAGCATGCACAAGGTCCTTGGTTTGATGCCTAGCACTGGAAAAAAAATTGTGTATAATGGAAGCATGAATATAATGGCATATAATCTTCCATGTCTGGTTTCAGATTATCTTCCTTGTGTCTGTACAATTCATTCATGTTGAGATGTGCATCAGTAGTTAGTTCATTTCTGTTTATTGCCCACTAGTATTCCCTAGTGTGAGTGTACCACCATCTGTTTATCCCTTCTCCTGTTGATGAATATTTGAGTTGTTTCCCACTTAGGACTATTGTGAACAAGTCTTAGGATGACTGTTCATTGCTACCCAGAGATGGAGACTTTGCAGCATCAGACGTGGTCTGATGCTCCTACTGTGCTGTATAGTCGTGCCCCTGTTTCCAAAGTGTCAGAATTCCCTCGTTGGCAGTGTTTACAGCAAAAGTTCCCCAGTAGGACCTCTTGACTGAATCACAGGGCCCAGGAAGAGGTCCTCATCACTGAGACATCACTGTGACATGTTGCAGATATCCAAGGGGCATTTTATCCTAAAAATAGCACTCTCAATTTAGAGGCAAAATGCCCTTGCCAGGCTAGGGATGTAGCTCAACCGTATAGTGCTTGCCTAGCATGCTGGGGCTATGGGTATAATCTCCAGTCCCACGAAAATAAATGGCTCTTGCCAACAGAATATGCCAAACACAGGGACTGGCTACATGAGAGTGGGCAGCTTGGATGATTTCAGCAGGCCTCACCTTCCAGGGACCCTCATTCACAACCCCACACGTCAACACCTGTCATCAACTTCCCTTTTGCAACCTCTAGGCCATTTCCTTAGAGTGTCTCTCTCCACTGCCATCTCCCTCAGACCTTTCCCTGGCCCTTCTGAAGTCTTTTGCTTCTTTGTGGAGAAAATTTTCAACTACTTCAAGGTCTTCAGAGGATCTTCTTGCCACCTCCATCCTTTTCCTGGGAAATGACTTTCCCACAAGAGGCCACCTCCTCTGCCACTGTTGAAGGCAGCACATGTCCCAAACTCAGGCACTTCAGGATTTTGAAGTAGAGCACTGTTATCCTTGTTTTTGTGACTTCCAGACCATTCTGCTTCATTTCTCATGAAAACTATCTCTTTTTCATTTTTATTTTTATTTTCTATTGGGTATCAAACTCAGGGTCTCTCGTATGTTAGGCAAGGGCTCTACCACTGAACTACACCCTTCACCCCAAACCCCCTCTTCTTTTGAGGTTCATGCCATTTGGCAATAATTGGTAACTCTACAACTTACACTCTGCTCCAAGTCCTACTATTATCCTGTATGGAGAACCTGTCTGATAGCTCAGTCACTAAGACTCCTTGCTTTGTTGTTGTTGTTAGTTGTAGATGAACCTTTATTTATTTATTTGCGGTGCTGAGAATCAAACCCAGTGCCTCACACATGGTAGGCAAGCGCTCTACCACTGAACTACAACCCCAGCCCTCATTTTTGTTTTTGAGACAGGGTCTCTCTATGTTGCCCAGGCAGTTTCAAATTTCTGGGCTCAAGAGATCCTCCCACCTCAGCCTCCTGAATGCTGGGACTGCAGATGTTTGCACCATGCCCAGAGAGATGTTTGACTTCTTTGATGCTAAGGATCCCTGATGTCTGTATTATTTCAGCCCCTGACTCCCATCACCTCAACCTAGGTTTCGTCCTCACTTGAATACATAAATAAAAAATCAAACACATTTATGAGTTGGGACATAGCAAGCTCCTGCTCAGATTACAAAAGGGTATAATCCAGTCTGCTTAGACATTCAAGGTATGGGTCAGTGAATCCTGCAAAAGGAGAGGCTGTGCTGGAAAATGCAGGGTTCAAAATGATTGTTCTAATAAAGTTCAGAAGGGTTGTTAAGAACTGTCCAGAGAAGTCACAGGTAGGGGCTGAATTATATTTCCAAGGCCTGGAGCAAAATCATTCAGAGCTTGCAGTATCTATATCTATCTACACACATACACACACACACACACACACACACACACAGGCATGCACGCAAAAATACTCATAAGTGGCAGTCAGGGCAACATACCTCATGTCAAATGTTCCCTCAACTCCAGATGCCTATCTCAAACTGTGCAGCCCTTGGCACCCTCTCACCACCCCACCCCAACACTCCCTTCTTTTCTTCCTTTCTTTCTTCTGGTACCAGGGATTGAACCAAAGGGTGCTCCACCACTGAGCAACATCCCTGGTCCTTTTTTTTTATTTTGAGACAGGGCCTTGCCAAGTTGCTGAAGCTGAACTTTTGATACTCCTGTCTCAGCCGCCAGAGAAGCTAGGATTATAGGTATGCGCCACCATGCCTGGCACCCCTGCCTTATTTTCTGAATACCACTTAGCATCTCACATATAAATTATTTTAATTTCTTCTTTATAGTCCATCATGACTCTCTCTAGCCCAACTAAAATGTGAGCTCCGCAAGGGAAGGAATTTCTATTGACTTATTCATTGCTGTATCTAATATAACACCCCCCCCCCCCCCCCCCCCCCGCACACACACCTGACACGGAGCTTTGACTTCTTTTCTAAAGTTGTATTACCGTAAAAAGAGACAATCAGCCGGCACTGTGGTGCTGGCCTGTAATTCCACCAGCTCAGGAGGCTGAGGCAGGACAATCACAAGTTCAAACCTGCTGCAGCAGTTCAGCAAGGACCTAAGCAACTTACCAACACCCTGTCTTAAAACATAAAAAGATAAAAAGGGTTGGGAATTTGGCTCAGTTTTAAGCACCCCTCGGTACAATTCCCCCATACCAAAAAAACTAAACAAAAAAAGAGATTATCCAAGTAAGTGGGGCATGAGGGTACATGCTTGTAATTCTGGCTACTTAGGAATCACAAGTCTGAGGCCAGCCTGAGCAACTTAATGAGATCCAGTCTCAAAAGGAATTTTTAAAAAAGGGCCAGGGCTATAGCTTGGTGATAAGGTACTTTCCTAGCATGTGTAAGGCTCTGGATTCAATCCAAATACTGAAAGGAAGAGAGAGAGAGAGAGAGAGAGAGAGAGAGAGAGAGAGAGAGAGACATTAAAACAAAGAGTTGATCATTTTATCATTTTTAATTCCTGAGGTCTGATTCCTCCACAAAGATACTGTAACAACATACACCGTAATGTATAAACATGTTAGTTTCACCAAGGCCTCTCATATTAAATTTTATTCTTATCTAAGAGAATAAGTGGGAAATACTGTAATATTTTAAATTTAATATTCTTTGCTTATTAGTAAACAAAATCTTCTCCCCTAAAAAGCAATCCCTTATATTTGCTTTCCTCTTGGTGTCAACTGTCTGTTCTCCTTCTTTGATCTTTTGGTACATGCTTTCAAAGAGTCTGGAAGCATCTGAAACTTTGGCTGCAACAATAGATAATGTATCAGCCATTTGCAGCATATGGATCCTGACCTTGTTTTTCCTGGCAAGGGATTCTAATTGTGGTTTAACTCAGTGCAGTTAAAAGAATTTTAGCTTAGAGGTTTTAAATGGTCACCATTTCCTCCAGTCACCTTTAAACAAATGACTAGGTGGAAAAGATGGTGCAATGACAAAGGATGCTCCGGTGGGAGGCAGGAGGAGCTTGTTTCAGCTTGCAGGTGGCTCTGCACGTAGCTCAAAAAACGTGAATCAGACCTGAATCACTTGGGCTTTCTGACTCACTTCTCCTATCTCTGTCTACTTCTCCTATCTCTGTCTAGATGAAGTGGAGTCTTATGAACAAGAATGTTCTCCAGGGGTGCATGCTCAGTGCTTTTCTTTTCTTTTTTTTTTTTTTTTTTTTGAGACTGGGGTCTCACTATATTGCTCAGACTGTCCTTGAACTAATGGGCCCAAATGATCCTCTTGCTTCAGCTTCCACAGTAGCTGGGACTACAGGCATGTGACACTGCGTTGTTATCCAGTACTTTGCTTTGATCCTTATCTGGGTACCTTGGAGCAGGATAGAGGTGGTTTCTGTCATTATAACTGAGACAATATGAGGTCCTTTCTCCTTAAAACTTAGGTCCAACAGACCTTTAGATTTTGTTTGTTCTACCTGCTCAAGAGCTCTTGGACATATCTACTTCCTGGCATGCAGACTGTTGCCACTTTAGCAAGGGACCCAGGTTGCTCAGCCTACTGCACAGCCTTCTCAAAGTCACTCTTCCTTCTCTGCAATGCATTCTCTACTCAGCAACCAGACTCTATTTTTATAAATGTCAATCAGTGTGGCCCTCTTTCACTTATTTTCCCATTGTTTTTCAGTGTCCTCAGAATGAAGTTCAAAGTCTTTGATGTGGTACCGGCCATCCTGCATGGCTGCCTCCTGACTTCTCCAGACGTGACTCTTTCCCTGGACTGCTTTGGTTATGTTGGAATACGCCTTAGTTCTTCAAGCCCATACCCTCTTTCCTTGAGACCTTTGTTGATGTCGCCCCCTCTGTCTGGAATGTTTTTTTCTTCTCTTTTACTGGGTGACTTACAGTCATCTTTCAGATTTCAACCTCCTGGTTTTGAAAGAGTTTAATCCAAGCTAATTAAAGGACATCTGAGGCATGTTCTTAAAGTCATGTGACATTGCAGTTTTTCAGCTGTATCACATAAATATTCCACAGGCTCACACAATACAGGAAGCAATAACTCTGTTTACTGTAACTGCTGGGGTGAGGTTGCTGGGTGTGCTGGCTACAGACACATCATTGAAGGGAATCCTCTTGCCAGTCAACTCCCTGGAGTGGCAAATAGACTAAGGTGTCTAATGTTGAAGGTCCTCTCTTCTTCCTTCTCCTTCCTTCCTTTCTTTAGAACCATGAATGTTTATATAGCTGGAAATGGACAGGAAGATCCAATAGACAGGATGAAACTAAAGACATTAGAGTAAGGATAAACAGGTACTAGTTTCTACACAGAATCATATACGAAGAAACCTAAGTTGGATACCAACTGTATTTGCAAAGCAATTTCAAATCTCATTGTAGTCTCTTAAGAAAAATGCCAATGGGGGAGTTACCTAAATTATTTACAAGAAAATTTAAAGTCCTATATTTCATTTCTCTTGTCCTTCTCCTGTCTGCTAAGACGATTCTGTTCTCAAATTGTTTCATAGCAGCAGAATAAGGGGGAAAGGTATTTTATCTAATCAGTCGAAATATTCTAACTCTGTCTGAAAGCCTTTCTTTTCCTCCCTCCAAATTTTCTCCAACTCTTCCCTATACCAGACCTTCCTGCTCCACTCTCTTAAAAGGCTTCCTTTCTCAGTCAGGTGTCGCAGTGCACATCTGTAATCCCAATAACTCAGGAGGCTGAGGCAGGAGGATCACAAGTTTGAAGTCTGGGCAGTTTGACAAGACCATGTCTCAAAATAAAACAAAAATGTAACAAAAGAGCTGGGGATGTAGCTCAGAAGTAGAGTGCCACTGGGTTCAATCCCTGGTACTACCCCAAACCAGCTTCCTTTCTCATCTGCTGGCAACTGCCCATCCTATCCTAGGCAAGTCAAATCACTTAAGGCTCCATTGCTCTCAGGCCTGCCTCTTGCTACAATTCTGATTCTGCCCAATAGTGAGAAACCTCAAGGGATGCCAGAATCTCTGCAATCAGGAAGAAGGAAAGAGACTGCATATTCATGCATTATTAATATTATTTTCCTGTCAAAGATATCAACAATGTGGAAAGCAAGATGATACATTATCCACAGGGAATTATGAAAAAACAGAGTAGACCACCTGATCTTAAAGGTTGATAAGGAGCCAATCAGAAAATAAGGAGGTGAGAAGCATTTCTGGCATAGACTCTGAACAGCAGAAGCTAAGGCCTCAAGATGGGAAATAGCACGTGAGGCTGGAGGGGAAGGCGCTGAGGACACAGGGAGAAGGGAGGAGAGAGCTCTTCCTTGTAGGAATGTTAGGATGTAGATGAGGCAGATGAGAAATCTCTCTCAGAAGGCCTTGGACCTCTCATCAGGGTTGTCTTGGTAGGGAGACACAGGAGGCTTCCGAAAAAATGAAGAAGCATGGTATTGCTGCTTGGGGTTGCCAGACTCCAGCAAGACGTGGCTAAGGGTTCAGAGCTGCAAAAAGATTAATGAGGGTGCATTTAGAGTAGGGGCATCAGCACCTCTGACTTGGGCAATTTGATTTACTCCTTCAGCAAAGCTCTTTGGCTGAGGGGATGGACAGAGGGTGTGGTCAGAGGGTGAAGCATAGCTCCTGAGACTGGCGGGCACTCAGTTCAAGTTCATTCATAAAGTCCAACAGAGTAGACAGACAAATGTAACCAGAGGAGCCTATGCACAATGTGGAGCAGGACAGGGGCAGGATGACTGTCCAATGTTCATTGATTTCCGAAAGGCACCATGAAAATGTTATGGGATGAATAGGAAAGACCTAAGACATAGGCAATCAACCAGTTCAGCTCAACAAACAGTGCTATGGAAACTGCCAGGATAAGCCAGCTGCCTTCAGGGAGCTTGAAGTCTTCTACAAATACTGGTGCTGTACAAGGCATGGTTTTGTAAAGGTGGCAATGGAGACAACACTATACAGAGAGATTCCATGAGCATTTAGGTCAGGGAAGATGTTTGTGAAAGCAGTGTTTGAGGTGAACCTTTAGGATCGACATGGATTTGAGCACTGGCTTGTTAGGAAAGAACCTTGAAGGTTCGGGGAGCCACTGGTCAAAGGAGCAGTGGTGGGGAGGTCTCCCACATGTTTAGGGATGGTGGCGAATCTGCCACTGCAGGAGCAGTTTGGCCTGTGTCCAGTTAGGCCTGGAAACATGTCTGAGTCAATTTATGAAGGGCTTTGAAGATCAGGTGGAGAGATTGAGACTTGTCTACTTTAAAAAATAAACTGCAGATTTTTTTCTTTTCTTTTGATACTGAGCAACATCGCTAGCCCTTTTCATTTTGAGACAGGCTCTTGCAAAATGGCCCAGACTGACCTTGAACTTGTGATCATCCTGCTTCAGCCTCCTGAGTAGCTAGCATTACAGATATGCGTCACCATGTCCTGCTAAACTGCAGATTTTGGTGTGGAAGAAAGTGACATGATTCTATGGGTATTTTAGGCAAAATATTAACTGGTTTAAACACTTAATTAGGTAGTAAAATGGCAGCTTCTTGTCCAACTGAGGAAGAGGAATTTTAATTACATGATTAATTACTAGGGGGAAGGGACGCTTCCCAGGGCCAGTGATGGTTCTTCTCTGATTTTATAAACTTTTTTTTTTTTTTTTTTAAAGACAAGACCTCCAGAATTAGATCCCTGGGAAAACAAGTAAACACTGACACAGGCTTGCTTTGTTTTCCCAAGGGAGATCTCCTAATTATCTAAACAAAACAAAACAAAAAATTAAACCTGTTTTTCCCTTTAGAATTTAGCAGAGCAGAGGGGGAAACAGCAGTGTTGCCTTCCATTCTCCAGCTTTGGTTTGGACGCAGTATTAGTCCCAAGGGACTCACTCCAAGGTCTCCGTGCAAGGAGTCTCTAGGCATTTGTTCTGGCAACCAGGAGAGAGCTAGAACGAAGTAGGAGAAATGGGGCACTTCAGGATAATTCCGTGGGGAAGCTAATCCGGGCGAAAGCCGTGCTCTTGCCTCTATCAGGGCCTGCGGAGCAGAAAGAGCCAGGGAATTACGCCCAAGCAGGGACAGCGGCTCGGAGCTCTCCCGCGGGTATCACCTCGCACATAATTCCGCCAGGCTCCCGGAGGGGCGGTTGAAGCTACAGCCTAGCGCACCGCGTAGCCAATAAGAAGCCAGAAATCCCCGCCTGTCTTGAATCTCGACCAATCGGCGTCCGGAACTTTAGCTTGTTGGCCAGAGCCTCGGTTGTCCAGAAAGGTAGGCAAGCCCCCCTAGAGTTGCCAGTAACGGACATGGCTGCGACCCCCGGAGGAGGGGACGTGGAGTGAGGAGGGGGCTGGGAGGGGAGAGGGGAGAGGACGCGGGCGAGGAAGACGGGCCCCCGGGCCCCGGTAAGTACGGGAAGGCTTGCGGCCCGAAAGTGGGGACCAAGGGGGCGTGGGACTCGGCCTTCCGCCTCCTCTGGATTCTTGGCCAAGGCGAGAGGAGTCTGGGGTCTGCACCAGAGATGGCCTTGGGGCAGCCCTTCTTAAGGGTAGCCCAGGCACTGGCTCTCGCCTCCAGCTCTTGGCCTTTTCCTTCTCCTGCGTCCTCAGGCTCTTGCTGTCGGCCCTGGCTTGGCCCCGTGCGGGTCCCTCGTCAGAAATAAAGCTTCTCTCCAACAAAGAATCCCTGACCCAGGTTTGTCGTGGCTGGCCCCGGGCCAGAGGGCGCCCAGCGCCGATGGCACGAGTATCATAGGCTTCTGGGAGTCCCCATCCCCGGCCCAAGTGAAGACCGTTGTGTGCCCGCGCGCGGGCGCGCGCACGCGCCGCCGCTGCCCCGGGCCCTCGTGCTGACCCCGTCCCTGCGCCCAGGCGGATGGAGGTGCGAGGGGCTTCCCGCAGCCCAGAGCTGCGGCGTTGCAGCCTGAAGCGTGCTCCCCGCTCCGCTTCCTTTCCAGAATTGTTTTAAGAGTCCTTAGAAACAACCTCAGGATCGCAGTACTTGCCGTCCTACACTGCGATCTCGGTGCTATGGCCTCGTCTCTCTGTCGCGCACCCTAAAGCCCGGTTCTCACAGTCCTTCGCATGCTACGGTGTGAGCCCCGCCGGTGCCGGGCGCCAGATGCAAGCAAAGCCCTGCTCTCCTTTCATTGGTGTGTAACCATGGGCAGCGCTTTGGCTTGCTCATCGATTTGGTCACGTGCTGCTCCATCCCACCCTCTGTTCGGAGTCTTTCTGTGGCTCTTGGGGAAAAAGAGGAGGGAGCGCTATACTGAATTGTTTTCCTTCGGGTATGTGGTTTTATGCACTGGAGGGAATGATATTTTCTCACGCTCTAAGACGCTCAGCTTTACTGACATAGTTCAGTGACTCCGTGGTTACTCTTGAAGAGGTCGAAGCGGGGAGGGGAGCGGTGTAACATTTTTTTTCATTTTACACATGTGGAGACGGAACTAGAGAGGCAAAGGGGCTTTACCAGGTTCCCTTTGAGTCAGACTGTAATCCGGAAATCTGGATATTTGTGTTTTTCACTTACTAGTTGTTTATTCTTGGTGTGATCTGAGGAAACCAAAATCCCTTCAAAGGGTGGTTTGAACATTAAATGAAATGATGTAACGTAGGATCCCTAACATACTGTCTAGCACTTACCAGATTTTTTTTCTTCTTCTTCTTCTTTTTGTGTACTGGGGATTGAATCCAAGGCCTTGCACATATTTGGCAAGTGCTCTGCATCCCCAGCCCACTTACCAGATTCCTAACGTACTTTTTCATCCATTAATCTTAACTCACAACAGGTAGTTCACTGGTTCTTTCTTTTCTGTCTTTTGAGTTGCTGGGGATTGAACCAGGAGCCCTCTACCAATGAGCTGCATTTTTAGTTTGAGTCAGTCTCACTAAATTACCCAGGTTGGCTTTAAACTTGTGATCCTTCTATCTCAAACTCCCCAGTAGCTGGGATGACAAGGTCTGTACCATGGTCTGCTGATTTCTTATATTGATATTTATTGTATTCTCTCTCAATATTTAGGGGCATGAATTATTTCAGTGGTTCTCAGTCAAGAGCCAGGTGAGCCTCTCGTGTTTTGGGGAACCATGGCAGCATCATTAGAAATGTCATTAATGGGAATACAATAATGGCTCAGAGGCAGAATATCGTTGAGAACACTGAGGGAAGAAATACCACTGTAGTGTCTCTGCACGGTGCTCTTGCTGAAAGAAAACCGATCTTAGTATCCTGAAGAGGTAGTTTAAAAGTTTTATTCGGGGCTGGGGATCTAGCTCAGTTGGTAGAGTGCTTGCCTCGCAAGCACAAGGCCCTGGGTTCAATCCTCAGCACTGCAAAAAATAAAATAAAATAAAAGTTTTATTCGAATGTAGACAGTTGTTAACTCTGCAGCAGGAGATAGCATATTCAGATATAATGTACAAATATTCTTTGGTCTTATTTCAGCTACTCTGTTAGTTCTTCCTTGCTCACCTGTTCTCTCTGTAGGAGTTACAAAAGGGGAACCTGGCAGATCCTACAGCAGTGCATTGGCCAGGGAAGTGAAGTACAAACCATCCCCTTGATAAGCAGTCCCCGTAATATTGAGGGTTAACTGACTGATCACCCGCTCCACCATATCCCTCTTTTGTGTTGACCTGACTTCAGGAAATTAGACCAGGAGAGGCAGAGCTGGGCAGAGAAATGGAAGAAAACAGCACTTCACATTTCTATTTTGAGAGGTTGCTAGGGAGTGCCAGCTCGTAGTGTGGAGAATCAGCCCTTTGGAAATCTTAGCTCCTGTAGAACTAATGAGCAGCTGAGGGCACAATTCTTTGGTTCCTCCCTGCTTTTCCCCTAAATTGGGCTCAGGTAACTATTTCTATGGGGAGAGGGAGGAGAAGCAATGTGAATACTGCCTACACCCAAGGCTTTATTTAACCCAACCTGGTGAGTCAATTGTGCACGCTTACCATAGCAGTGCAGGCTAGAAAGACAGCCTAGGTTCATTCCTGGTGTTGAAGTGAGAAGGCTCCAGGTCAGGCTTGGCAGTAAATGTGTGTCAGTGTTTTTTTATTTTGTTATTGTGTGTTATTTTCACTGTAGTGTCTTTCCTTGCTGAAAATTTATTCTTGGCTCCTTTAAATATATTATTTAAACTCCAATTTCCGAGCAGACCGGGGTTTGTTTCCAGCAGCACAGGTGAATTAAAGGTCAGGCCATGACTGAAACAGGAATGTTTTTCTCTAAAGAGACCCGCCAGCAAGAATGTGATCAGGGGTTTGGTGATCAGGGTTTGTATAATAATCAGCTTTGCCTAGGACTGCTGAGACAGTAGTAAACATTATGGTCACGTGGTGTGGCTGGTGGGCCAAGGGCCCGTTTCCACCCAACCCTCATGCCTGTGTACAGCTGCGGTGAGGGGTGCCTGAAGGGCTGAGAGTTGCACTTGGGAAACCAGAAATTTTAGCCTAATTATATGATCCTAGTTTTCATAATTTTAGGATTCTCTTGAAAGAGTCATTCTTGATTCCAGCTTTCCTTCCGAGGGAAGTGAACAGAAAACTGTTGGAAAGGGAGAGACTTAAGGTAGGCTTCAAGAGCATGAGCCTTCCTCCGGCAGACAGGGAACCCCAGAGTTCCACATTGCTGGGTAACAGTAGGCAGATCCTTCTGCAAAGTCAGAATCAGAAGTTGCTGATTTTTTTTTTTTGTGGTGGTGGTAATATGTACATGGCATGAAGTGGACCAGGTCTATGGCGTTAAGTACCTTTGCGCTGTTATGCAACCATCACCACCATCCACTTCCAGAACTTTCTTTTTTTTTTTGGTACAGGGTATTGAACCCAGGGGCACTCCACCACTGAGCCACATCCCCAGCCCTATTTTTTATTTTATTTAGAGACAGGGTCTCACTGAGTTGCTTAGGGCCTCGCTGAGTTGCTTAGGGCCTCGCTGAGTTGCTGAGGCTGGCTTTGAACTCGCCTCCCAAGTGCTGGGATTACAAGCATGCGCCACCGTGCCCAGCTCACTTCCAGAACTTTCTTAATTTCCTAACTGAAACTGTGTCCCTATTAAACACCATGTCCCTATTCACGCCTGCTGTATCTCCTGGCAAGCACCATTTTGCTTCCTGTCTCAGTGACTGAATACTCTAGAAACCCAAAGGGGAGGGATCATCCAGTACTTGTGCCTTTCTGCCTGGCTTATTTCACTTAGTATGATGCCTTCAAGGTCCATCCATGTTGCAGTGGGCGTCAGAATGCCCTTCCTCTAAGACCAAACTGTATTCCATTGTAGGGATGTATTACGTTTTGTTTATCCATGCCCCTGTTGGTGGACACTTGGGTTGCTTTTGACTTTGGGCTACCATGAATGAATTATGCCATTGTGAACCTTGGTGAATAAATGTTTCAATCTCAATTTTTACTTCTCTTGCTTATATACCAGGAAGTAAGAAGTTACTGATCTTTAAAGATACATTTGAAGGGCTGGGGATACAGCTCAGTTGGTAGAGTGCTTGCCTCACAAGCACAAGGCCCTTGGTTCAATCCCTAACACCACAAAAAAAAAAAAAAAAAAAAAGATACATTTGAGCTGGGCATGGGGGTACATGCCTATAATCCCAACTCCTTGGTAGACTGAAGCAGGAGGATTGCAAGTTCAAAACCAGCCTGAGCAATTTAGTGAGACCCTGTCTCTAAATAAAATATAAAAAGGGCTGGGGGGATGTAGCTTGGTGGTAAAATGCCTCTGGGTTAAATCCCTAGTCCTCACCCCTGCAAAAAGATACATTTGATACTTTCACATGGTTTGAAAATAAAAAATAAAAAATAAAAAATATGAAAGTATATAAAGTAAAAATTTCCCTCCCAATCCTATCAGTTCCTTCAGTTCCAACTTACCCATTTTTTCTTTTGTAGATTATACTTTTGTTGAATTCAGGAAATCCAACCTAAGGTTATAAATATTTTATCTTATCTCTTCTAGAAGTTTTATGGTTTTACATTAAGGTCTGTGATTCGTTTGGAGTTAATTTTTGTATATGGTGCAAGTTATATTTCCAAGTTTTTTTTTTTTTTTTTTTTTTTTTTTGCCTCTGAATATTCAGTTGTTCCAGCACCATTTGTTGAAAATACCTTCCTTTCTCCACTGAATTGTCTTGGCACTTTCTTCAAAAATCGATTGTCTATATATGTCTGGACCTATTTCTGGACTCTCAAATGCCACCCCAGACCACACTGCCTTGATTACCATGGCTTTATAGCCTTGAAGCAGGTGGTGAAGGTCTCTTTGTTCTCATGAGGAAATCGAATTTGAATGTCTCTTTTATGAGTGGACTTGATCCTCTTTTTATATATAGAAGGTACTGGATTTCTTGCTTCCATAGTCTCTCAGGGTCAGAAGAGACCATAAAAAGTCATCTCTCTCCTAATGTCTACCAGTTGTATTAATTATCTCCATAATTCTTCAGCTTCTGCTTGCGTCCCTTTAGTGATGGGGAACTTCATGCCTCACGGGGCAGCCCATTCCATTTTTTAATACAGTTCTAATTATGTAAAAAAATATTGCTCATTCATAGCCAGCCTCGTAACTTAGCGAGGCCCTAAGCAACTCAGTGAGACCCTGTCTCTAAATAAAATACAAAATAGGGCTGGGGATGAGGCTCAGTGGTGGAGTGCCCCTGGGTTCAATCCCCAGTACCAAAAAAAAAAAAAAATATTGCTCATGTTGAGTCCCAATCTGCTTCTTCCAGCCTCCTCCACGTGGTCCTCCTCCCTGTTTCTGGGCCTTCCAGAGTAAGCCTGGCTCTTCCTCCCGTTTCAGCCATCATACCTGTCTAGCTGCCTCTGCTCTGTGCTTTTGGTATCCTGGCTAAACCTCTCTAGTTTTTTCTACCATTTCTCATGTCACAGTTTGGGTTTTGTTTTTTATTTTTAATATTTTTTAATGTTTTTGGTACTGGTAATTGAACTCAAGGGTGCTGTACCACTGAACGACATCCCCAGCCCTTATTTATCTATTTATTTTGGTACTGGGATTGAACCCAGGAGTGCTTTACCACTGATCTTTGTCACCAGCCCTTTAAATTTATTTGTTTATTCAGGGTACCAGGGATTGAACCCAAGGGTGCTTAACCACTGAGCCACATCCCCAGCCCTTTTTATTTTGAAATAGGATCTCACTGAGGCTTAGGGCCTCACTAAATTGCTGAGGTTGGCCTCCAATCTGCAGTCCTCTTGCCTCAGCCTCCAGAATTGCATGTCAGAATTTCTGCAACCTGATTACTGTTCTCTGGAAGCCTTCCAGTTTTGTAGGTGTCCTTCTTTAAATGTGTGAGGCACAACTGAACAAAATATTCCAGATATGCTCTGATATGTACAGAAACCAGACTTATCCTGCTCTCGTTGGGGACATGGTAAATCTGTCAATGCACCCTAAATGTGAATGAACTCTGGGTGACCTCGCTCATTTATGTTGCAATTGAGTTAACATCAATGGTGGTTTTATACAGTAGGTTTTGAACCTGGGCTCAGGGCTTAATATTTTTTCCCAGTTAAATTGAGTCTTTTGAGTTTGGCTCATCATTTCAGTCCATTCAGACCTCCTTGGATTTTGACTTTTATCTCCTTTCCAGGTTTATGCTATCCAAGAATTTGATTAGCATACCATCTGTTTTCTCACCCAAGTCATTGATGAAAATATTGACTAGACTGCCACCAAGAATAGAAGGTGGTGGCCTGCTGTTAAATACCTCCCGCCAGCTCAGTGCTGATGTATCAGTTAGTTCCCTTGGGGCACAGCTATTCAACTGAGTGCAAATCCACCAGATTGTGTTCTTGTGTGTTGGGCGAGGCTCGAGTGCAAACTCAGCTACTGCAGATTGAGCTAGAAGGGATCTGAAGTACAGCCAACTCCCACCTCACCCTCCATGGGAGCCCTGGGCCCGCCTGTCTTTTCTTGACTTTGGTTCTGAACTTGGCAGCAGGAAGTATCCAAGCTCTGTTTCCATGGCTCCCGATGCCGCCTTTGCCGAGCTACTCACCTTAGCAAACCAGAGTTATCCTAATTCCATTCTAACACTCTGCCCATTGCTTCTTTCCCTTCTCCCTCTGATCCATTCTCTAACCTCTTTAGACACTGGGGCCTACTCAGAGGTCAGGGCCTCTTTCGTCTGGCCTCCTTGCTCTCTCCATGTTGGCCCCTGATTCCTCTCCTGGGTGGTCTGGCATTTCTTCTCTCATCTTCCTCCGGCCTTCTGCTGCCAGCCTCATCCAGGAGGACTTCCCTGGCCCTCCAGCCCCCC